>CM024248.1:13246752-13283822 GCA_013421045.1 Propylea japonica | reverse complement strand
GAAAACGTCATTTTATACAGGGTGAAACAAAATCTGTTTATTTACCCCTAACTTTAGAACCACCCCTGGTATGTTCCAGTGTGTGATTTCTTATTCCATCATCAGATCATCAAACACATCTTCTCTCGACAATTTAATTCTTCATTTATAACAATAGCTCACTTTTGGTGAAGGATACAGAGTTTTCCAGTAAAACATTAAACTTCGCTAAGGCTTCAACAAATTCAACCTTAAATTCTGACCTTATGAAATAAACTGATAACTAAGTCAAAAACATTAGGTCTTTTTACGCCCAGACGTGGATGACAGGTGCAATAATTTGTCTCGGCATGTCCTCATTAAGTTTTAAATCAATCAGAGCATCACTGAGCTGCTGCAAGTTTTCAGGAGTTTGTACGCGAGATCGAATTTTCCTACCAAGAGCATCCAAACATGCCCAATTGGGTTCAAATCTGGACTTAAAGCAGGCCTGTTGAATTCTTGGATATCAACCTCTGCTAAATATTCCCTGGCAATCCTAGCCACATGCGTTTGATGCGGTCGGCATTATAAGCTTGGCACGAAATCGTCTCCAATAAACGGTGCATACGGAACAACATGTCGCGCTAAACTTCTCTTGTTTTATGTTTTCACTCAGTTTTCAGTTTATTTCTATAACGTTCAGATTTAAGGTTAAATCTGTGAAAGTATTTTCATAGCCATAGCGAAATTGTGGAGTTTGATGTTGCTCTGAAAACCCTGTATCTTCAAAAAAATTGAGATATTGATATAAATGAAGAATTAAATTTAAAGAGAAGATGTCTCTTGATGATAAAATAAGAAATCACACGGTGGAACAACTGGAACACACAGGGGTGGTTCTAAAATTAGGTAAAAAACAGAATAGTGAAGGTATCAGTTCACAAGGAACATTTATGTATAATTTATTCAGACAGCACGGCAACAGATTTTGTTTCACCATTCATAAAATGACGTACGCCCCAGTTTTCTTCTTGAAATTTAAAACTGGTGATTGATTGAGGATGAACTTACCTGCAACTGAAAAAAAATTCAATAGAATCGGACTCGAACCAACCTATTTATGAATTAACAAACTAAATCGATTTTTTTGAGTGGATCGATTATTTTGCCGGTGAGTGTAGAAGGTCCTGTCACCAAATGTTTAAATCTTCAAGGAATAAATTCAGTAGTCATCATAAAGTATTGTATGCTACTCGCGTATAATGGCTGTTATTCGCTCAGTGATTTGGGCCACTCGCCCACGGCTCGTAGCCCAAAATTCACCTCGTAAATAATAGCTATGCTACTTGCTAGATAACGACTTATATTGGTGTTTTATACAAATATTTACTTCATTAAATTGCGAAATTATGGTGAGGACGAATGGTGCAATAATGCTTTTTTTTACGAACCTTCAAGGGATGTCAGAAATCAATAAAAACAAGTATTGTTTAAATTCAGTCTCACTCAACATGAAGTTTAATAGTAAAATCATCGAGTAAATAACAAAGTTCATGAATAAAATATATCATAAATAAAAATCACAATTCAAAATATCATTTCACATATAATCAATTACGTTAGGTAATCTTGTATGAAAACGTTAGTCAATTGAATTACTCTATCTTTCTGTTCTGAAGTCATATTTTGCAATCTTTCTTCAACGGACATACTTTCCATTCCTCCTACTTTCTCCATTTTATCGAAAACAGCATCACTCCAGTAAAATATAGGTTGATCCATTGAGCCATCATATAACCGCATAAACCGACTCTTTTTAGTTCGTCGTTGATCCATTCGTATGTTAAAGGCTCCAACATATAATCTATCTCATCAATTTTCATTTGTTTTTTCCACACAACCTCGTAGATGTTTGATGCAAATGCATCAGATAATAATCTAAACAGCTTTCTTTGGTTGGTTAAAATTCTGATGCAAAATTGACGTACAGAAGAAACAGAGGTCTGTTGCGGGGGCGAGCTGTAACAACATGCTGCCAATCAAAAAGTACTGTCATGTCTTTACGGTACGTACATTAAATATTTATCCGAAATTGCCATGGTTCACTACCATATTTGGAACTTGTCTATTGATTATTTCCCTCTGCTTTTCCCAGACATTATTATTCTGAAGTTCTTCTAGAATTTTGATGTGCTCTCTCGACATCAGTCCGTTGGACAGTTTTAGAAGTTGAATAGTTGTATCTATAGTGGTAGCTTGCATATCTCCTAGTCTTACTGTATTACTTATAAAGGGACTTGTTCGATACCTTCGACCAATCTCTAAAATATGCAATGTTAAACTTTTTCATAACCATAGATGCAGCATGGAGTCTAGCCATTTCCTAGAAAGAATATTCGATATTGAGATTCATGATCAGAATAGTTATACCCAGTGGTATTCATTTTGTAGAAAAACATTTCATTAGAATACTGTGATATAAGGAGGTTTCTTTTTGATATGCTGATATTTAGGTGTTGACTATTGGAGCCATTTCAAGTAGGTAGACAACTTCATACGAACATGAATCCGACAATTTTGCTATTTTTGGCATATTGTGCCGATTTACAACACCTTTCCTAGGGTTTCTCCCAATTAATTATTCCAGGAGGAGGCCCGCATTGTTTGTAAATTTTTTGTCTCTTGCATTTTCCTCGTAAGTTGAGTCTTTTTTTCAGTAAAACGGCATAATTTAGTATCATGCTTATCGGGATTATTATAGTAAATCGTAGGAGCCGTAGATTTGAAATCTATATTATCCTATTATTGAGAACCATACATTTCAGGAATACTTTTTGAATTCTGATGTTAGATCTTATTTCTTCTGATATTCTAATCATCTAATATAATCCAACATATAAGAATAGTGAAATATTAGGATATTCGGCTCCTACGATTGATTACAAATCATTATACCGTTTTACACGCAAAAACCCCATTCTACGTGAAAAATACAGAAGAAAAAAATTTCAAACAACACGGCTTCTTCATGAATTAATACATTTGGAGAAATAAGATAACGCTGACAAAGTTTTTGGGCTACAAATAACACAAGCGGCCCGAGGAAAGCGTGGACATGTGGAAATTTCCCCCTTTGAGTTCATATGCAAAATTCAAATCAAATTCGGCAATTTGAAATTCACAATTTTCTGGTGAACATATTTGAATTTTTCACGATTGTGGCAATTTCCTAGCACCAGTTAATTTTGGTTCAATTATTCTATTTTCCTTTCTACTCAATTCTTTCCAATCTCAAAATGTGGTCTGCGATATTAGACCAGTTTGGTGCAAACTTGTTATTGTATGTATAATATGTATGTAATGTATATGTTCTCTTTGAATTTTTAATCGTGAATGATCATGAATTCAGGAAAACTGTGCATCAATCGCCTCCGAATTTGTTCCACGAGCAAATATTATCTATAGTCCGTTTCACGAAAGGTTGAGCCGTCGGTTGGCCATGGAAATTTGGCATATTCCACTGTGTATATTAAAATTTTAGGTTATTTCTTGTCAGATTGGTACGCAATGTTGTCATATTGCATAGAGTTTGTCTGATAACTCGCAATCTCGTCGAACGAGGCCGGTTACATTCGGCAACGTTGACTTTATTTTACGTTATGACAGCAAATACTGCCAACTTCAGATAATAAAAAAGCCTACTATGTGCTCAACCTTTCGTGAACGGACTATACTTAAAACTGGTCTCATAGTCGCATTATTGTATAGAAAAAAAAATTAGTGGGTGGAAAAAGAATAACATAATGAGCTGATGCTACGACAACCTCTGAATTGAATAATTTCAGAGAAGTTTGAAATGCCAAAATGACGAAAAAATTCGAATACATATTTCGAAATAAGGGAATTTTTGAATTACCGAATTTGGTCTGAAATTCTGTATATCAAGCGAACTTTTCTTCTGAACAAGTTTTTCTTTCAGCATTTTCCGAAATTACCACAATTTCTTTTACCATTTTCTGGGTTATTTTTCGAAACTATCAAGATTGAGAGCTTTGAAACAACTCCTAGTTACCAAGTTGATGGTTCACATTAATTTTAATACCAGAACTTTTCTGGAATTTTTTTCGGCAAACACTTTTTCCCCTAGTACTTAACGTAAGTCCAAAAAAAACTATTTTTTGTACAACTGTCAAAAAACTTGGCTTTTCTTCATCACCATGAATACGTAAACGATTAGTTACTTTTTTTCACCTTTGAAAAAGGTAAGTTTCTATAGTAACGCCACAAAGATCACTGGATCTCGATGCATAGAAATATTGTATTGAAAGCATTATCTATACTAATATTATAAAGAGGTAAAGTTTGTGTGTTTGTATGTTTGTATATTTATCCAATTGAAAGGGCTTATCTCGGGATCTACTGCACCGATTTAAAAATTCTTTCACCAATAGAAAGCCACATTATTCAAGAGTGCCATAGGCTATATAAAACACCAAAAAATAAGAAGGCTTTCACGTGGTAGTCGGTTTTGCAAAGTGAATCGGTAAAAATCGTATGAAAGCCAGCCAAAACAGCGGAAGACGCGCCAGGGCTTCGGTTTAATTCGGTTTGCGTTCGTGCTTGCTTCGGGAGAAGGGGGCATGGCCTTTACAATCTGATCGCAGCTCAGTCGCTTTATCTATGCCCTGTCTGTGTCTGTGGGACGTTTGGGTCGCGTGGTCGTCTCCTTACGCAGCGGACGTCATCGGAATTGAATTCTTCGAAACAGAATTAGCACACTTTCGACATTCGGCCACATAAGAATGAAACGGACATACTACTGATACGTTCGTAGGATACCAATGAGTTGTCAGTTTTTATTAATGAAAATGTACCGAAATTAGTTAAAGGCCAGAAACAAGCTTTTGATGCACAAAATTCACTGTGTGCTTAATAACAGACGTTTAACTTCTTTCTTGACGCCTCGGGAGACACTGGCAAATCGTTTCTTGCAAATTTGGTATTGGCAAAAGTAAGACAATCCGGGAGAAATGGATTAGCTGTTGCCTCTTCGGGGATTGCCGCTACTCTGTTAAATGATGGGAAAACAGCACACTCCACCTTTAAGCTACCTCTGACAGTCTAACTAGAGCAACAGTCAGTTTGTTCCATACGTTCCACTCGGGAAACTTTACGAAAAACATCTTTAATTGTTTAATTTTAAAATTTAATTAATGTACTATCAAATACCTCAGAAACTCTGATGCTGTAATGGGTGGCGTTACTTTTGTTTTTGGGGCGGGCAAACACTGCCTGTAGTAACAAAAGGAACACGCGCCGATATCATCAGAGCATGCTTAAAATCATCTACTTACGGAGTTCGGTTGCATCTCTCAATTTACGAACAAACATGAGAGCCCATTTGAGCGACAACGACGATGACGACTTTCCGCGTAAACTACTCAATCTTAGCGAAGAAAAATTGTCTCTTCTAACACCAACAGCAATGACGTAAAAACTTGACGGACATTAGAATACATATTGCAGAGGTTGGAACATCCTACTGATGCAATATATCCCGGTCTTGAAAATTCATTGGAGATTATCATTTGCTTTGTTCTAGGGCAATATTGTCACCCAGAAACGATACAGTGAATGAAACAAATAAACTCATTTCAGAGAAAATGCCCGGTCAGGTCAATCACTATAAGTTTTTGATACGGTGTGTAGTATTGAGGATACAGTGCACTATCCCCAAAATTTTTAAATTCTTTGAACCCTTCTAGCTTACTTCCTCACGAAAGTTGGCATTCCTATCATGCTATTAAGAAACTTGAGCCCCCCAGCATGTGTTATGAGATGATGCTGCTTACAAAACAGTTACGGGACAGTATCCATTATCAGGCCAGCAGTGGGACAACTGGCCTATATTCCGCGGATACCCATGATTCCCACTGATTTACCCATACCGTTTAAAAGGCTACAGTTTCCAGTGAAGATCTTTTGCCCTCACTATTAACAAGTCCCAAGGTGACACATTTTCTCTCTGGTGGGCCTTGACCTGAGAAAGCCGTGTTTTTCCCATTGGCAGTTACATGTTGGCTTATCTCGGGTTAGAACTCCTGACAGACAATATTTTTGCTACCAAATGATAACATTATATCCAATATAGTTTACAGAGAAGTTTTGAACAATTAAAATTACTATTACCAAACTAACTTTACCCGCGACTTGGTCCTCCTGGAATTCGTTTATCGCAAATCCCTCAAATGTTTTTTTAGGACAGAGTTACTTTTCAATTTTGTATTAGCATGCAAATACAAAATATACCTGCGTATAAACCTCCTTTTTGGCAGTTAGAAATCAAACATAACACTCTGTACTAAAAAAGGATTATTAACATTATGCCCAACGGAGTGGGCACGGGTCAGCTAGTCTCTAATAATTTTATTTCGGACGAAGTATGTTTAGGGTTTTGTCGTCGGTAGAATTACTTCAGGAACAAAAAAGCCTAATCGTGTTCGTGATGTTTGAAATAAGACACAGGGTAAAATATTTACAGCTGGTGTATTTCTTCGTGGACGTAAGCTGGTTACTTACGTTGTTCGAGAACGTGTACGAGAACGAGAACGAGGATAATATTAAATATATACTTACAGGTTACGAGACTGAATAATTACGGTTATTGTTACGAGGTTCGAGATACTATTATTGCTTACAAAACTAAATACGGGGGTATATAAACCCTAAATGTCCCAGGTAGCCGGGATAACCGATAGGGGGGATGAGCGGCGTTGTCACGTTGGTGCACGGTAGACAAAATACGTTCAAACATGCCGCCCCCCTTGAAAGGTCGTACCTTTCAAAAAACAGAAGTAACATAAACTTATTGAACTACTTAAAATTACTATATACAATAAACATTTAAACTTAACGGTACAATATTTACATTATTTTCGTATCAGTTATATATTTACAAATAGTTCTTGATGTGGCAGTAGACATAGCTTGGCTACAGAGCGTTTTAACACAGCGCACTTTGTTTTTTGCCTTCACTACACGCACAACATTGTCTTGACCAGGATAGACTTCGACAATTCTACCCAAGAGCCAACACCAGGGGGGAACGTGATCTTCTTTCGGGAGGACCAAAGCACCAACGGTGAGCTCAGCATCTTTCGGGAACTGCCATTTCGTACGCTGCTGCAAAGTACGAAGATATTCTTGCACCCAACGGGACCAAAAGCTTTGAAACATCAGCCGTACAAGTCGATACCGCTTCAGATGATTCACCTTGGTGTCGTTTAATTCCGCTTGTGGCACAGCAATCAGGGGTCGACCAATTAAAAGATGCGTCGGGGTCAGCTCTTCTATTTCGTCCGGTGCATTCGAGAGGGCTACTATAGGTCGAGAATTCAGAACAGCCTCAACTTGCGTCAAAATCGAGTAAAATTCCTCATATTAATAATTGACTTCCCACTATTCTTTTCAAGCGGTGTTCGCACGATTTCACGGCGGCTTGCCACAAACCGTCAAAATCAGATGACCGAGCTGGCATGAAATGCCAATCAATTTTGTTGATACCAATATAGTCCGAAAATTTGTCGTCTCGAGTGATATTTTGAATGGCCTTCAACTCGTTATTAGGTCCGATAAAGTTATTCGCGTTATCTGAATATAACTCACAGCAAATACCTTGTCTAGACACAAACCGTTTGCTATATTTTAAATCGATTGGTCCAGCAAAATCAATAAAGGAACGCAAAAATGGAGGAGATGGGTTTACGCGAGATTGTGGTAACTGGCTCATTTCGTCAACTCTAGCTGCTTGAGTGAGAACATCGTTCATGTACTTATCTTTAGCTTTAATGTCGCATTTTTCGGGGTATTTATCGCGCTTTTCTAATGTAATTTGGTTCAAACAATGAGTAGCGAAGGACGATGCCGGCTTCGTGCCATATGTTAAAGTCGATAAAGCGAAATGCTTCACTTTCTGATTGGGGTTTTCTTTCGAGAGAAGAAGGAAATTGTGACTCTTTTGTTGCACTTTTGGCACATTTCCTGCTACTAACCAACCTAATTTGCTGTTTTGAAGAGTTGGTAAACCTTTTCCTAATTTGATATGACCCGACAGTAACATATCGAAAAAGAGAGAACAACCGATCAAAACATCAATATTTCTCGCTAAATGAATTCGGGGTCAGCTAGAGGTACCTCTGGAATATTCAAGGAGGAGATTTCAAAACTTTCCTGTGGGGAAAAGTCGGTTATTTTTTCGATAACAAGACATTGCATTTTAGTTTTGAATTCTGTTTGTTTCGACGAAAAGACAAATATAAGTTTCTTCCGAGATCGTGGTTTTAATTTGATCGATTCCACAGATAGGTACTTCAGTCTTACGTGTGGGCAAATTCAACCTTTCTACCAAAGACTTCGTTATAAAGTTTGACTGCGAACCACTGTCCAGCAGCACTCGGGCTGTGAATTGCTTGTTGCAACTAGGAAGCACAATGTCAACTAAGGCAGTTGATAATAGAACAGTGGATTGCGCCGGTTTGTGCGTATGCAAATTAATATTTCCGTTATTTCCAATTTCCAGACGGTCAGAAGCATTTGTGGTATTCGGTTCATTATGAATCATATTCACGTTTGATCTGAAGTGTTATGATTCTGCGATTCATTTAAATCGGGTTCATTGCGGTGAGAGTCATGCAGTTGCGTGTTGTGGCGTTTGTTGCACACGCGACATCCCCTCGATTTGCACTCCACTTGTTTGTGACCTGTTCTCAAACAATTGGAGCAGAGTTTCCATTTTTTCACTTCGGCGTGACGAGCTTCCAAAGATAACCCTTTGAAAACTTTACAGAAATAAATGGGATGTGATTGGCCACAGAGTTGACAGGAAATGTTGTTCTCGCTTTCTTGGTTTGTGTAAAATGTTTTCGAGATATTGTTGCGATTAACGTTAGTGGTTTTACCGTAAAGCGATTCGAGCATATTACATTGCTGATTTAAAAACGTGATAAAGTTATCGAGTGAAGGTTCTTCAATCTGTTTCGAATGATTTTCCCATTCCTTTCTTGAATGAAAATCTAACTTTGCAACCAATAAATAAATGAGAATCGTACTCCACTGATCTACTGGTTCCTTTAAAGATTCTAGTGCGCGGAAATTTATCAGGAAAGTATCTAACAATTTTCTCAAAGTAGAATGAGATCCCTTTGAGATTACAGGTAATTCGAATATTTCTCTTAAGTGTTCGTTCAAAATAGCCTTTCGGTTTGCGTATCGGTCACTCAGAAGTTTGAATGCTTTTGAATAATTGGCGTCCGAAACTGGCAACGATTTAATTACCTGGGCTGCCTCACCCTTAAGCGACCCTTGCAGGTAGTAAATTTTTCGATATTTTGGAGATTCCCATTGTTATGGACCAGTGCGGAGAAAGTTTCGTAGAAACTTTGCCATTGACTATACAGACCGAAAAATTCAGGTATTTTCAAAGCCGGTAATTTAGGGGCACATGAACTCGGCCCTGAGTCAGAACTTCCGTTATTGTTTCTTACAAAACAGGTGGCGTCGAATGAGCTTTTAATATATTTTTGGCTTAAGAAATAGCTTCGAAATATTTGTCCTCGAAGGATTCTCGCTCCTTAGAGGTCGCTTGTTCGTCGAGGTTTTGCTCTAGCAATAATTTCTCTTCGATTTCCGCTTGCACCACTTCAAATTCGGATAATATATCGTCTATCTTTGCGAGACGATTTTCGAGTTGACTTAAATTATCGGCGTCGAGTTGAAAGTCATTCAAATAAGTTTGAAATCTGGTTAGTTTGCTTTTAATTTGGCCTGAACGATGTTTCAGTTTACTCATTTCAGTCGACATTTTTAAATTAATTTATGAACTAAAAGACACTGAAGAAAATATTGACTCAACAAACGTGAAAACACAACCTGAACCGACGTTAGGGAAAAATATCAATTTAAAAAACGTGGAACTTATGAGAGGAATAATACGGCTTTTATGCAAGTATTGACAAATTCATGAATCAAGAACTACAATAATCCTGAATTGACTAACCTTTCGATTTCCACTTTCGAGAGTTTTCTTCTTCGTTGTTAAATTCGAGTCTGGAGCTGGTGAAACTGTGTTTTCTTCTGAAGCTGGAACTACTTGTTGCGTTTGAGTCTGGCTCAAAAGGCACGTGGACTATACGATGATTTTTTCGTGAAATATGCGGCTCGAAGGACCAAATGTTTAGGGTTTTGTCGTCGGTAGAATTACTTCAGGAACAAAAAGCCTAATCGTGTTCGTGATGTTTGAAATAAGACACAGGGTAAAATATTTACAGCTGGTGTATTTCTTCGTGGACGTAAGCTGGTTACTTACGTTGTTCGAGAACGTGTACGAGAACGAGAACGAGAATAATATTAAATATAATACTTACAGGTTACGAGACTGAATAATTACTGTTATTGTTACGAGGTTCGAGATACTATTATTGCTTACAACTTAAAATACGGGGGTATATAAACCCTAAATGTCCCAGGTAGCCGGGATAACCGATAGGGGGGATGAGCGGCGTTGTCACGTTGGTGCACGGTAGACAAAATACGTTCAACAAAGTAAATTTACATTCACAGATGTACAAAAAATGCTGTTTGTATTTCGTGCGTATAAAATTCGTGTTTTCACATTTGATCGAGTTTTTTTCCTCGAACTACGGTCTCGGCCAAAAATTGACACTCTCATGTGACATTAAAAAAACACTCATTTTATGCACACAAAGAACTATTTCAGACGTGTTACCTACACTATTTTTTCGGCTCCGTGAGGAAACACTATAGAATTAATGAATTATTGCGAATTACGATAAGAAAACTTGCAAACTTCTGACAACTAATTTAATATTGAATGTCTGTCGTTACTTTGCTGTGGTAATGATTATTATTTAAATTTATCAAAATCATATTTACTTCCCAGCTAGGAAAAAGCGTAGGCAAATGGTTACTTCCCCGACGGTTGCCGAAAAAGTAACATTTCCTGGCCTAGTCCACAGTGTATGTAGGTACTTCCCGGACTTGGCCAGGAAGTAGGTATGATTTTGATAAATGCATTTTATCCCTACCATAACAACGGTATATTAGCTGACAGTTCATATGAAATGAGTTGTCAAAAGTTTGCATTTCACATTTCCATAACAATTTATCTGATTCGAGTGAAATTTATTTTGTGAATGAAGATTGATATACTGAACCATAGAAAATCTTATTGGAATATTGAAAAAAGAACCTCCATATTTCCATAACAAGAGATCCGATTCGAGGGAAATTGATTTGCTGTATGAAAATTGATATACTGAATATTGATGCAAAATTTCAAGAGAATCGTATCATCAGAATTAAATTTTTTTTAATGTCGAGTTTCTACATATTTCAGTTTTTAAATAACTTCCAGGATATTATTCCGATCGTGCTGAAATTTTGCATTTATATATTCAGTATTAATCTCAAGTCCCATACAAACCACCATAGAACGGGTTCTCAAAAGCACCTGTTCAGGGCTTTCTTAAATATTTTTTTTTCGCAACTTGCAATGAAAAATAGAAATCAGCTGCGATAGTACCATTCTACACGGTTGAATATTGTACGCAACACACCCGAAAATACAGGGTTTTCCTTTTGAGTTGGCCTATTAGACGTTTTAGGAGAACTAGTGAATATTTCGTTCTGAAATTTTAGTTGCAGCCTTGAGGGTGGAGGAACTCTTCGCCTAAAATATTTTCAAGTCGACAGTGTTGCCACGTCTGTCTCAAACTCATATCTACTTTCTTATTTCAAATGGAACTACCTATATTTTCATTTATGTATCGATTCAATACCAAATTCGCAGTATAACCCACTAAAGAAATTTCTCTGCTATGCACTGTTGCCAAAATATTCACAAATTCCTTAAACTTTGACACTTGCATTACCAGTTTGGAAATGCAATATCTCGATTATTTTTTACGCGAACGGAACCAAACTCAGCAGTCTCATAGTAGAGACTCCATGCATTCATGTAGTGTATTCAGTATTTTGATACATCGTAAGGTTTTTCGAAGAAATTGCTCCGAAAATGTGAAACTCAAAATTGAAATGTTTCGAGATTTTCAAATGGCAACCCCATATTTATTTCACAGCATTCGATTCGAAATGAAAAATGAATGGCAGTCTCCTTTTACACTAATTAACCATTTTGGATAGTTTTCGAATGAGATGAAAAATACTGAAATTTTTCAGTATTTGTAGTTCATGATCTATGGTCCTGTTTACGATGAAATGGTTCTATGATTATGGCGTGAATTGTTGGAGTAGATTCTTTGGTTCAAATCAAAAAAAGTATTCGATGATCATTGATGTCATAGAAAAAGGTTTACCCATATTATGTAGGACCTTTACCAATCGTTATTCAGCACGAATGGCTGGAAAGAAATTCCGAAAATTGTTTAGGGCTTTTTTATTTATGACATCCATGATTATCGAATATTTTTGATGATTTCAAACAAAGAATCTACTTCAACAATTCACGTCATAGTCTCAGAACCATTTCCTCGTAAACGAGACCATAGATCATGAACTATAAATACTGAAAAATTTCAGTATTTTTCATCTCATTCGAAAACTATCCAAAATAAATAATTAGTGTAAAAGGAGACTGCCATTCATTTTTCATTTCGAATGGAATGCTGTAAAATAAATATGGGGTTGCCATTTGAGTTTCACATTTTTGGAGCAATATCTTCGAAAAACCTTACGATGTATCAAAATACTGAATATACCACATGAATGCATGGAGTCTTTACTATGAGACTGCTGAGTTGGGTTCCATTCGCATAAAAAATAATCGAGATATTGCATTTCCAAACTGGCAATGCAAGTGTCAAAAGTTTCAGGAATTTGTGAATATTTTGGCAACAGTGCAAAGCAGAGAATTTTTTTTTAGTGGGTTGTACTGCGAATTTGGTATTGAATCGATACATAAATGAAAATATAGGTAGTTCCATTTGAAATAAGAAAGTAGATATGCGTTTGAGATAGACGTGGCAACACTGTCGACTTGAAAATATTTTAAGCGAAGAGTTCCTCCACCCTCAAGGATGCACCTGAAATTTCAGAACGAAATTTTCACTAGTTCTCCTAAAACGTCTAATAGGCCGACTTAAAGGAAAACCCTGTATAGTTTATTTGCACTCACAGACAGAATGTTCATCTATTCGTCCAAACAAAACCTATTTCCAAACTTTTTACGTAAATTACTATTTTTGAAAATATAATGGCAGAAAAAGTGTTCCTTTTCGCGGACTTTCATTCATCATTTATAACTAAAACATTATTTGTTGGCAGGTAGAAAAAAATCGTGTTCAATATTTGTGTATACCTGAATAGGAGACCAAACTTGATTCCACGAAGTAACATATTTCCTGTTCATACTTTCGAAGCTTTTATTAGCCATATCTTCAAGAGCTATTGTGGTCGGATTACCATGAATGTATGTTGGCACACGCAGAGGTCCATTCGAGTATACGCTCAGGGCTAATATTATATTTTCATAAGAATGTATTTCATTCTTGAAGGCGATATCGGTACTCATGAGTTTATTGTGTTCTTCATCCTCTGGTCTAGATTTGGCGAAAATCGACTTGCCAATTCCATCTGTAAAGAAATGCAAATTGGTCAATTCAAATTGAAAAATATGTAGTTATTTTATACATGGGAAAAAGTATTTTAGATTTTATCTCGAGGTTATGTTGTCCCCTGACGCAAAGCGGAGGGAGACAAAAAACCGAGAGCTGAAATCTAATATTTTTCCCGTGTATGATCCACTATTTTTTCTGTGACAGGAAAAACGACGATTTAATAGTGAAAGACATATAACTTTTCACGAAATTACTTTTCCCCCGGCAAAGAAGTGAGTTCGTGAAAAGTTATATTTTGATCATGGACCTATAATACTAACTGGACGTCGAACTTTCTTACTGTCGCGTAGAAAAAAGTGAGGCAAATGGCCCCCATTTGCAGTTTGGGGTGAACCACAAATATTTTGATGTTTTATGCCATCTGTGCTCGAATTTTGATTGAAACATAGACGTTCCTTTGAAAGAAGTGATGAAAAACGAACTCTATATATTAGTGTTCTGTGAACTCTGACATTTCGGTATATTAAAATTATAAATATTTTCGATTCTTGTGATTAGTAATTAAACAATATTGGTATTACTATCATTTTAATTCGTTGAAATAAAATTAATAAAGGAATATTGGTAATTCTAATATTTAAATTCATAGAAAAAGTGACACCTCTCAAATCCACCCCAAACTGCAAATGGCCGCCGTTTGCCTCAAAATTTTTGAAAGGTTCGCCATCTAGTTAGTATTATAAATCCATGATTTTGTTACCTGTCATCAGAGATAAAATGTCAATTTTTTCCGGACACAGAAAATTTTTACTATAAATAGGAGGCTTTTGCCTCCATGCAGCACTACAATGATTTGTTGTGTTGTAATGATTTGAATTTTCGAAATCTTCTACCTACTTACTACACAAAAAATTATAAAATTGCAAATCAATCGAGAAGGATAGATATTCAAATATTTGATGTTCCGGTTCATAGAAAGTATGTTGTGTTTGAAATATTTGTTTTGTGTTAAATACATGGGTGCTTCAGCACTGTCAGCTAATATGGCAATCAATTTTTAAAGTGGCGTAAAAAAGTGGGGAAACTCCTACGCTAATCAACCAGTTTATTAATCGTTAATAGGTAAATGAACCAGTTGATTTTATCTCGATCAAATTGACAAAACTTCAATTATTCGGAATAGATGATTTAGAAAAAATTTATTCTATTGTTCTGAAATTTTTATGCCTGTGATCTGATAGGAGTCTCTTTGAATTTAAATGAACGAATAATTTCAAATAGAGAGGAATTAGTAATACAAGGTGTCCAGACGATTGACGCCAATAAATTATTTTTAGATTACTCAGACCTGTGGCTATCCAAAAATACCCCATGTATGTGAAGCGATTTTTTGTAGTTCTCGAGTTATGATTTTTTGAGTGTTTTTTCAATGTATTTTGCCAGCTGGGTTTGAAAAATTTATATCTTTCCATGCAGTCAGTATTTTGCAGTTTTTTAACATGGTTGAATGTTACTTCAATGAAAAATATTCAGCTTCTTGAAATCACTGCAATCTACTCAAAAAGGCTTGAAAGCTAGAACTTTTTTCAGTAGGATGTACTCAAACATTCATTTTCGATTCAGAAATGAAAACATGTGTTTTTTAGCTTTTGGCTGAGTTTGAAAACTTTGCGGAGTCCTAAGATACGATACGAATGTCATCGGAAAAAAGTACTTGGTCTGACCTTTTTTGTTGTAATCAGCCTTGGAATGCGGATAGGCTGAAAATCATTGAAACTCGATAAAATTTGTTTTTCTTCTGTTTTTCATTTTTATGGTAAATTAAATTTAAAAATTGGATTTCAAATTGATTTTAGTTGAAATTCCTGTGAAACAAATGTAGCTCGTGTAATTTATACAATAATTTTGGCCTCATCACGGATGGAAAATGTTAACATTAGTCAGAATTGCTAGTTGTGACATTACCTGTTTTGGGATAGAAAATAAAAGGAACGTAATACTAAAAATTACTATTCATATCAATAGTTTTTTCGAAACCCCAGTCTCCAATTTGAATACATTATCGAAAACGTTCTAAAAAGTGACGTGTCAAATGCCTGAAACTACTCGAATTTTCTTGTTTCATTTTTCATCCCGCTTCTAGAAGTTTTTGACTTAATTCTGTTTCGTTGTTGATTTCCTTCGCGCACACCAGCTCTTTGTAAAATCTCCAATTAAAAAAATCGATGGGGTTGAGGTCTGGCGAACGCGCAGGCCATTAGATGAGCCCTGCACGTCCAATCCATCTTTCTGGAATCGATTTTTTTCTTTGGAGATTTTACAAAGAGCTGGTGTACGCGAAGGAAACCAACAACGAAACAGAATTGAGTCAAAAACTTTCAGAAGCGGGATGAAAAATAAAACAGAAAAATTCGAATAGCTTCAGGCAATTGACACGTCACTTTTTAGAACGTTTTCGATAATGTATTCGAATTGGAGACACGGATTTTGAAAAGCTATTGAAGTAAATAGTTATTTTTAGTATTATATGCTTTTAATTTTCTATCCCAAATTAGGTAAATTCACAATTAGCAATGCTGACGAATGTTTACATTTTCCATCAGTTGTGAGACAAAAATTATTGTATAAATTACACAAGCTACATTTGTTTCACAGGAATTTTAATTGAAATCAATTTAAAATCCCATTTCTAAGTTTAATTTTCCAAAAAAATGAGAAAAGAAGAAACGCAAATTTTATCGTGTTTCAATGATTGTCAGCCTTTTCGCCTTCCAAGGCTGATAACAACAAAAAAGTCCGATCAAGTACCTTTTTTTCCTTATGACTTTTGAAGCTTTGAACTTAGCCAAAAGCTGAAAAACATCCTTTTTTATTTCTGAATCGAAAATGAATGTTTGAGTACAGGGTATCCCATTTTGGGCACTTTTACGGGATATCTCCGTTATTTTTAACGTTAGCGGGATGCGGTTTTCGCGACAGTGTGCTACTTTTTTGTGAAACTAAAGATGGCGCAATCAGTTTTTGCATAGCCCTCTTAGTTTTTGCTATACAGGGCGGAAATGAAAAGTATCACTTTTAATCACCCCCCGTATCTCAGTTCTGCTTAACTTGGAGAAATGGTTGAAACGCATTCCTATAGATTTTTTTTCCGTAGAATCCAGTAGCGTAGTCAGTTTTTCAATTAAACTTTCCGTTTTTGAGTTATGGAGCAAATATATGTTTTTTCAAATTGGACACCCTGTATATTCTTTTTTATTCTTATTAAGCACAATCTCAACTTTTCAAAAACATATTATTTTATGCATTTATTTTCAAAACCAAGCTCAGAATTCAAGATTTTGTATTTCAATTGTCAATAACTAAGTAGTAGGCTATGACTGTTTATTAAAAATAAAAATAAATGTCAAGATTTCGTTAGTAATCGAAAATAATGTTAACATAATATCTACATCACAAACAAGCATGTCATATTTCTCGTGATTTTCGTAAGCAGCCATAATGAGAAAAACTTAAAACTGAATCATTAATATAATATAATAAATAATAAAAACTGAGAGAACTGTAAACTTTCAAACCAACCGACAAAGCTTTGACATTTTTTTTGTTTTTAATTAACAGTCATAGAGCCTACTACTTAGTTATTGACAATTGAAATACAAAATCTTGAATTCTGAGCTTGATTTTGAAAATAAATGCATAAAATAATATGTTTTTGAAAAGCTCAGATTGTGCTCAATAAGAATAAAAAATAATATATAGGGTGTCCAATTTGAAAAAACATATATTTGCTCCATTACTCAAAACGGAAAGTTTAATTGAAAACTGACTACGCCACTGGATTCTACGGAAAAAATCTATAGGAATGCGTTCCAACCATTTCCTCAAGTTTAAGCACAACTGAGATACGGGGGTGATTAAAAACTGATACTTTTCATTTCTGCCCTGTATAGCAAAACTAAGAGGGCTATGCAAAAACTGATTGCGCCATCTTTAGTTTCACAAAAAAGTAGCACACTGTCGCGAAAACCGCATCCCGCTAACGTTAAAAATAACGGAGATATCCCGTAAAAGTGCCCAAATGGGATACCCTGTACATCCTACTGAAAACTAAAGTTCTAGCCTTCAAGCCTTTTTTGGTAGCTTACAGTGATTTCAGGAAGCTGAATATTTTTTATAGAAGCAACATTCAAGACCAATCATGTTAAAAAATAAAAACTACAAAATACTAACTGAATAGGAAGATATGAATTTTTCAAACCTAGCTGACAAAATACATTGAAAAAACACTCGAAAAATCATAACTCGACAACTACAAAAATCGCATTACAAACTTGGGTATTTTTGGATAGCCACAGGTCTGAGGAATCTAAAAATAATTTTTTGTACAACTGTCAAAAAAACTTGACTTTTCTTCATCACTATGGATGCGTAAAATATTACTTTTTTTCACCGTTAAAAAAGTCTTTTTTTCACCGTTAAAAAAGTCTTTTTTTCACTGCTGATAACTAAATTAGAACAACTTAAAATAATGAATATTTTAATTAGGTACAACTAATTTCACAAAATTATGATTGTATCTGTACCTTATGAAGTAAATTTGTTTCGTCATCAGCATCTCTGAGAAATTTATTGATATTATCCCTTTACACTTTAGATTTCTTTCCTCGGTATCCGACGCTTTTGTTCTTAATAAGCGGGACCAATTTTGAAAAATTCCTTATATCAATATTTTCCTGACATTCGATGTTTTTTTTAACATTGAGCTCCATAACTTGGAAGGTTTAAAAATTTTTTATTTTTTCTCGAAATAGCATGTGAGCACATTTTCAGAAACCTTTTTTACGTTGTTCTTGTTGCGCCATTCTCGAAATTGGTTATATGTTTTCTCATATTATTAGCTTTGATTTGGCTGGTAACATATAAGATACAATTATATTGCTTCTTCAGCCATATCTGCGGGGGTATCACTACCACTATCATGTTCAACATTCATCTTCTTTAAAATAATTCGAAATTGAAACAACTACGAGCAAATACTGTCAAAGATTCAAACAATTTCAACAAACTGTTTCTATAGTTACGACACAGAAAGATCACTGGATTCATTTAAATATTTAGAGTAAGATCCCAGAGCGATAAGACACAACTTATTTTCACATAAATGAAACCTCATGTTCTCAGTAGTGTCTTATGTGCTCAGAATACCTGCGCGCTTGTGGAGCTTGCCGAGTGACACCTGGGCAGGTACCAGGTGTGAAAGGTAACTAAAATTAATAGTACCTAACTTAAATTTTCATAGCTGATTTTTAAATATATTTTGTAGAGTGTTATTATAAAGTTATACCTTAAGCGTCAGACACTTTTCGTGGGCCAGTACTTTTGTCAGACGCTTTAAAGCTCTACAAAAAATAAATTAACTTAACTTATTTTTACACGTCTGACATTTAAATATGTTGTTCAGACAATTGTTACGAAGTTATATTTATAAGTCAGACAAAATTGATTGACCAAACACCCCCTAAACAGCAAAATTATTCTGTCGTGAGTATGAGCGCGAAAGCATTATAGGTGCGTTTCGGAGCGAGTTAGACGGTCTTACTAACTCAGTTCCCCTTCTCTCATTCGTGTAATTCTTCTGTGTATTGTGTATGTGTCCTTTGAGTACAACCTAATAGTATACAGTATAGTTTGGATCTGTGAGACCAAATGTTTTTGTTGTTTACGTCGTGTGATTTGTGAGTTATTTACATTACCTATTAACGTGAAAATCATGGAAGAAACAGAACCAGCAAAATTAACGTGTACATTTTGTAAAAAATCTAGTGATAAATTAATATTATTTACCGAGATAAAAGTGTAAATTATTTTACAACAGCGAGTGACACATAACCTAAAATTTAAAGACGTAGTTTTACCTGAAGATATATATGATAAAGGTTATCATCGGGAATGCTATAAAAATTTTACTGCTCTGCCCAAAAAATATTATTCTGAGATTCCAGAAAAAACTTGCTACTTGCTCCAAAAAATATTTCTGTGATTGATGAGGAGTAATTAGAAATCATAAGGGATCAGGACATTTTTAATAAAGCTGCTTTAATATTAAGAAAATCAGTGTTAAAAGTTGATAAAAAAAATTGCCCAATAATTTATCCGTAGAGGACCTTGAAAATGGTAAAATTTCAGTGGCAGAAGACCTATCCCAGTTTTATTCGACTCTTGCGGTAGTAACAAGAAACGAAAAACCAATGATAAATGTGTTCGGATAGTTGAATCTTTGAGCCAGGATGCTGTATATGCCATTTTTAATGGCAAATACAAAACGTCGAAACACATCAAGCTTGGAATAGCTTTAAAAAGCTTAACAAGTAGTCGTAATATAATCGATATTATCCACAGATATGGCCATTGTATTAGCTATCCAGGTGTTGAGGAGCTGGAAACTGAAACCACTTATTATGCTATGAAGAAATCATCTAGATGTCCTGAAGCAATAAAAAAAATCCGAATCTATGTACTGGAGTGGCGTTTGATAATTTTGATAGGTTTGTGGAAACTAAAAGCGGGAAAGACACGTTACATGATACCGTCGGTATAATTTATCAAAACGAGGACTCAAATGCTTCACATGAATTGGACACTCCACATCTGTTTTCTGTCGCCAGCGAAGAATCATCACCACCGAGAAAACGACGACGAAGAACAGTAGAGGTTACTGAGGTAGAAGCTACACCATACATGAAAAAACCCAAAATGACAGAAACTTTACAAGTTTCTGTTCATTTTTCACAAAATGTACACGTTAATTTTGCTGGTTCTGTTTCTTCCATGATTTTCACGTTAATAAGTAATGTAAATAACTCACAAATCACACGACGTAAACAACAAAAACATGTGGTCTCACAGATCCAAACTATACTGTATACTATTAGGTTGTACTCAAAGGACACATACACAATACACAGAAGAATTACACGAATGAGAGAAGGGGAACTGAGTTAGTAAGACCGTCTAACTCGCTCCGAAACGCACCTATAATGCTTTCGCGCTCATACTCACGGCAGAATAATTTTGCTGTTTAGGGGGTGTTTGGTCAATCAATTTTGTCTGACTAATTAAATATAACTTCGTAACAATTGTCTGAACAACATTTTTAAATGTCAGACATGTAAAAATAAGTTAAGTTAATTATTTTTTGTAGAGCTTTAAAGCGTCTGACAAAAGTACTGGCCCACGAAAGTGTCTGACGCTTATGGTATAACTTTATAATAACACTCTACAAAATATATTTAAAAATCAGCTATGAAAATTAAGTTAGGTAACTATTAATTTTAGTTACCTTTCACACCTGGTACCTGCCCAGGTGTCACTCGGCAAGCTCCACAAGCGCGCAGGTATTCTGAGCACATAAGACACTACTGAGAACATGAGGTTTCATTTATGTGAAAATAAGTTGTGTCTTATCGCTCTGGGATCTTGGACTAATTGTACTGAAAGCATTATCTTCAATGATTATACGTATTTCAGACGATGTAAATTCACATTCACAGTTGTACAAAAAATGTTGTTTGTATTTCGTGCGTATAAAATTCGTGTTTTCATGGCACATTCGAGTGAATTTTTGGCCTCGACCTGCGGTCTCGGCCAAAATTGACACTCTCATGTGCATGAAAAAACACATCATTTTACGCACTTAATACAAAATAAATATATTGACGTCAATCGGCTGGACACCATGTATAGTAACTATAATTTGAATCACCTTTACGAACTTTAGGGTAGCTTTTGGTTAATTTTGAACTTTCGACTCTACTTGTAGTCCCGTTTTCTTTTGACGACCTCTTATTCTTGTATTCGAATCTGACGATCCAAGCATCAGAAATGAAATTATTTCCTCTGGATGTTGCCGGCTCCAGTTCTACGTCATACACCTCTATATGCTTATCCAGAACATCCCCATGATATCCTCCAAGGCTCCCTTGTCGACCTCCTTATCTTTAATCAGTTGTGGTTCTGGATCTGCCATTTTCGAATTATTTGAGGTGTAGGAGTTAGGAATTCAACACAAACTGAAAAAAAGTCGAATAAGTTCTGTCTATCGCCAAAAAATATAAAATAGGAAATCACAAGAGCGTTTCAGCCAATTAGGTTAGGCGGGGTAATTTGAAGAAAGATAAAACCTAATAAGTGTTATTCCAAAAATTCATACATTTTCTTTTCATTTTAAGTATAGAAATAAATTCTTAGAGGACTTAATTATCCCGATACACCCCCTGTGAAACCACCAAGAGCAAGTTACATTGTTTTCTAATTCAGTTTTTTGAGTTTATTGTAGGGGGTTCGAAGAAACACAGGAAATAAGAAGAGTCTTATTTACAATAATGAAATAAATTAAAATGAAAATTAATATAATATTACATTACCTATATAGTGTTTATACTTTATTTAAAATTTACAATGAACTCATATTATTCAGCAATTTCATACAAACTCTGCGAAGATAAAAAAAATAAACAAAAATTGTAGATAGAAAATATTATCTATCTCTTTAACATAACTCTCTCTTCTTCAATTACCACAACACTTTTTTCTTTTTGATTTGAAGTGAAAAAAATTAATTATCAGAAAAAACAAAGTATATCATTGAAAATGTGACCGATATTGATTATAAATATTAATATGAAATTTATAACTTCAGAGACAAGATAATTAAAACTTTAGTTTGGAAAGTAACCAGAATACAATTTAATTCTAAAAAAAATAAAATATTAATTTATATTATAAAAAGCATAAGACATAAATCACCATAAGAAATAATATAATAATAATAATAAAATATAGTATTACTTAGGTATCTTATTTTTCAGGGTGAAGATTTTCAAAACCTAATGAAAGAGTGGATCTAATGTTTTAAATGTACCTACTCATAACTAAGATCCAAGTAAACAGTTTTTCCATTGAATAGTAGGAATATAATGCTGTGTATAGTCAGTCACATACATACCGAACAGTGTTATCAATTTTTATTCATTATTAGCTTTTCTGTCCAAAACGTTTTCAATTATTAATGCTGAAATTTTTATGAAACTGGGTAACGGTCAATTGAAGAAAGCAATTTTTGGCTAATGTTTCGCAGATTTCTTGTTGAATAGTCGGGCAATTCAGATGAGCAGAAACAAACACATTGTAGTAAAAAATTACTAATTTAATAATTATTGGAACGTAAAGTATCTCCGAATTATATTAATTAGCATTTTTCTGAAATCAAATCGACATTTTATATTTTGAATACGAAAATGGAAGTGAAGGAACACTTTGGTGAATAGATTAAGAATAATTATTAACTTTTTATGATAATGATTTTATATTTTATATGAAATGGCGAGCATAGTGACTGACAGTTATAATTAGCCATTATTAGAAACAATTGAAAAATTGGGCTTTTGAAAATGGGAACCATATATAGAATATGATATACGATGGGATGGAATAAATCTCAATGGATAACTCTACTACTGTTGAAGAAGAAATAGTCGAGCATATTATGCGACAATATATGATAAGGAGGACATAATTCAGAACTTAATAATAATAATAATTCAATTACTCGATATGAGAACATATATATTATTAATAATTCTAGAAAAACTTAAATGCTTACCAAAAACACAGGACGTCTGGACAACAAGAGGTGACAAGTACACAATGACCTGGAATGATTTCGCTTCATTGTCAAAAGCAATAAATAATCCACACATGTTTAAGTTTTTAAACGATTTTGTTTTCATGCGAGTTTTTTTTATTATTTTCATTTGCGGACTTTCATAAACGATAAACAGTTGATACACATAGGATAAAATAACTCCTAAAAATCTAGAATAAAAATTACGAAATTTTTCCGAGAAATGAAACAACTTTGAAATGCACTTAATATTAAAATAATTAAAACAAATCCAAGAATGTAATGTTGTTCAGTCGATATTTGATTATTCGAATAGCAATCATTAAATCGGTGCAAATATAATTATTATTTTCTTTTATACGGTGCGCGTCAAAATTATGGAACGAATTCAATTTCTCAGATGAGAAATATTTGACAACGAAATTCTGAAACAGGTCAATTTTTGTTTCAATTTTACCGAATTTTTATGTATTTTTGAAGGATTATTGTTGCACCTTGTGCAATCCCCTCTGAAATTTTTGAATAGGGAAAACTGTTTCAGAAGGATCTCTCTGCCCGCCGTAATGATTTAGTTCAAGGTCGGGATTTATTACGTACGCCCGGAAAAATTTCGGAAAAAACCCACCCTTATACCTTCTTACCAATACCCATTCACAGTGATGTTCTTTGAATATTTCGTTATAGAGAGAATTTACTTCGTTTCAGAGGGTGTTTTTAACATGGAATTTTTATTCAAGGTGCAATGTCTTGTACGAAATTCGTTATACAGAGAAATTCGTTATACAGACGTTTGTTATTGGAAAGGTTTAAAGTTATGCATGCACAAAACTCTAATGGTAGACTTTAATTCGGTGACGAATTTCATCAGGTACCATCGTCTCAAAGTAAATGAGCGATGACAAAGTTCACATACTGAAAATCTAATTAATTTTTCAAAAAAAATGAAAGTTTCTGCAGGCCTATAAAGAAGATACAAACCTTGCCAAAAAAGTACCAGATGACCCAGTTTCCATATTCAAACAATTTAAAGGGTTGATAGGGATGGCACAGGATGCAACAAAAATCCTTCAAAAATGCATAAATATTTGGTGAAAGTGAAACAAAAATTGACCTATTTCTGGATTTTGTTGCCAAATATTTATCTTCTGAGAAAATGAACTTGTTCCATAATTTTGACACGCACTGTATGATTGTCTCTTTGGAGATATGTGATGTTTTATGAAAATGTTGAATTTTATTATTCTCATGCCCCAGGTACAATTAATTTTTTTTAGATCAGTTTTTTCCCGTGAATATTCTTTCATTTATGCACTGAAAAATTATACGAAATATAGGTATTATACAGAGATTCTCAAATTTTATTCCTATATCAGTGCCTAAATAACTACTTTACCGCACTGTTTTGGACTCCGAATTAAAACTTTCCCGCACAATTTTTGGAGAAGTAAATATTTCTCGAATATGCGAATAAGGTACCTATAAAACCTTTACAATGAGATCAATATCTTTGCTTGAATGCTCGAATTTTTATAATACGGTTGTAGGAAAAATATTGTTCCGATCGAAAAGTTGTTGGGACAACGGCAATCTTGTGCGGAAAGTACAACCTTCCGCTCTAGATAGAAAAATCCGTAACTATTCAAATCGACGTTTTGGAGAAAGTGCTTTTTTGAACCGAATTCGAACTGACGTGGTATGAATAAGCACTGGATCTTTTCCACACATTACGTTGAAAAAATGTATATTCTGTAAGGATTTAGAAAAAGTAAAATAGGTACAGGTACAGTTGTATTTTTGATTACATATTATTTTCTTTATGAAATTTTTTATGGTTTTCTGAAATAATTCGTTTGAATGTGAAAAAATTGAAAATTTTCTGCTTAATTAAACTATAAGCCAAAAATTCTGTTTCGCACTCCGAATTTTAGAAAATAGTCTGAAGATATGTCTCATATTCAGTTGGGACGACGAGAATAACTATCTTAATTCACGTCCTCGGTAGTATAGTGGTCAGTATCCCCGCCTGTCAGCGGGAGACCGGGGTTCGATTCCCCGCCGGGGAGGAAAACTTTTTTTTTTTTTTAAAACATATTCAGTCATCACAATCCACCTCTTTTTACCTGCCCACAATATTCCATTCACCCAACCCCATTGGTGAAACCTAGAGAATTATTGTAAAAGAGTTAAATTCCTTCTATTTTCTTCTAGAATTTTGTAAGCCTTATCTAACAAAATTAATCTGTCTGAACATATTTCTTATAAACAATTATTAATGTAAGCCAAACTGAAGTTTTTTCCGAAAAATCTTTGTTCCATTACTTTCCGTTGCGCTAGCGCAGCTGAGGGGGGCTCTGTGCCTGAAGATCAACCGCCCCACAAAAATTCAAAATTTCTCAGAGATCGTCGTCAAAAATTCAATAGCAGAAATAAACATTGAGTTTCAGAATGAAATCAAAAGAAATTACAACAAATCCCATTGGTTCGTTCTTGAACTATCTCAATCGAAACACATTCACAAGTCGCTTCTACTCAGAATCTCCTGGTATAAATATTTGAAATACCAGACTCGGCAATTACTAAAAATATGAAAACTAGATACATGTTTATGCCAAAAATTTATGAATTTTCTATGAAGAATAAAAATAAATGGACAACTCGAAAAATTCTTAGGGGGGTAATTATCACGATGACCCTCACCCCTGAAACCGCCAATTATTAACTAACCCCGACGTTAGCAAATTGAATTGCATGCAATTTTTAATTCGATATTCAGAATGTTTTTGATATCCTGCGAACATCTGAAATAATGCTGAGTATTCAAAATCAATTTTTTTATCTTATGTAGAATTTACTTCATTCGTTTATTATTTCGACCTTCTGTTTAATGTTGTAATTACAGAAATATTTCAGTATCCTTCATATATTTTTTATATCCACGACTATTTAATAATCTACCCAATATACGTCTGTTTGCTCGGCCATAATAATACCCATTAATCACAAGTGAGTAACGAATCATTGATCAGTGCTGTCAGATGCTTTATGGATTCAGTTATAAATATTTATTATTATTGATATTTTCAATCGAGAGGGCCTAATCTACCTTAAATATAATCATCTTTTATTACAAATGTATAATGACAATACATCAAAAAATTACTCTTATGTCAACTTGGACTTTTCCCACTAGTTATAATGTATAGTATTCTACTTTCATATAATGGCTATTATTCACTCGGTGATTTAGGCTTCACCTTGTGAATATCAATCATTATACGCTCGTTGCATAATATACTATCATACACCCTTTCTCATTTTTTGAAACATAGATAAATTGAAAATAGTAATCATCGAAATGAATACAATCTTCAATTTATAGGCTCACAGAACCTTCTTCATGCGGACTGGGATGATTTATTCAAGATGTTGTCAATGAGGGAAGAGACAGACCGGTTTCGGCCTTATTAGGCCTCGTCAGTGTCCCATATCCCTCAGAGACACATCCTATTGAAAAACTTCTACATTTAAGACAATTGTAAGACTCTATCGAGTATTATCTACAGATGGTGACATCTAGTAGTGAGTAGTGTCAAAATGAGAAGTTCAATCATCACAGATCGCATGCTGACAGCACTGATTACTTCCTCTTCACTCTTTGAGATGTTAGCAGTGGTCCTACATCAGGGTCCTTCAAGCAAGTTTCTCCGAGTGATGGAAACACCCAATTTTTGGCGGCTTTGAAGCCAAGTGATTTTAAGATAAAGAAAAAATGACAAACAAAAAATTCTTTGCCTTTATGGAGGCTAACCTAACAAAATTTTGAAACATAGATAAATTGAAAATAGTAATCATCGAAATGAATACAATCTTCAATTTATAGGCTCACAGAACCTTCTTCATGCGGACTGGGATGATTTATTCAAGATGTTGTCAATGAGGAAGAGACAGACCGGTTTCGGCCTTATTAGGCCTCGTCAGTGTCCCATATCCCTCAGAGACAACATCCTATTGAAAAACTTCTACATTTAAGACAACTTGTAAGACTCTATCGAGTATTATCCTACAGATGGTGACATCTAGTAGTGAGTAGTGTCAAAATGAGAAGTTCAATCATCACAGATCGCATGCTGAAAGCACTGATTACTTCCTCTTCACTCTTTGAGATGTTAGCAGTGGTCCTACATCAGGGCCTTCAAGCAAGTTTCTCCGAGTGATGGAAACACCCAATTTTTGGCGGCTTTGAAGCCAAGTGATTTTAAGATAAAGAAAAAATGACAAAACAAAAAATTCTTTGCCTTTATGGAGGCTAACCTAACAAAATTTTGAAACATAGATAAATTGAAAATAGTAATCATCGAAATGAATACAATCTTCAATTTATAGGCTCACAGAACCTTCTTCATGCGGACTGGGATGATTTATTCAAGATGTTGTCAATGAGGGAGAGAGAGACCGACGGTTTCGGCCTTATTAGGCCTCGTCAGTGTCCCATATCCCTCAGAGACAACATCCTATTGAAAAACTTCTACATTTAAGACAACTTGTAAGACTCTATCGAGTATTATCCTACAGATGGTGACATCTAGTAGTGAGTAGTGTCAAAATGAGAAGTTCAATCATCACAGATCGCATGCTGAAAGCACTGATTACTTCCTCTTCACTCTTTGAGATGTTAGCAGTGGTCCTACATCAGGGCCTTCAAGCAAGTTTCTCCGAGTGATGGAAACACCCAATTTTTGGCGGCTTTGAAGCCAAGTGATTTTAAGATAAAGAAAAAATGACAAACAAAAAAATTCTTTGCCTTTATGGAGGCTAACCTAACAAATTTTGAAACATAGATAAATTGAAAATAGTAATCATCGAAATGAATACAATCTTCAATTTATAGGCTCACAGAACCTTCTTCATGCGGACTGGGATGATTTATTCAAGATGTTGTCAATGAGGGAAGAGACAGACCGGTTTCGGCCTTATTAGGCCTCGTCAGTGTCCCATATCCCTCAGAGACAACATCCTATTGAAAAACTTCTACATTTAAGACAACTTGTAAGACTCTATCGAGTATTATCCTACAGATGGTGACATCTAGTAGTGAGTAGTGTCAAAATGAGAAGTTCAATCATCACAGATCGCATGCTGAAAGCACTGATTACTTCCTCTTCACTCTTGAGATGTTAGCAGTGGTCCTACATCAGGGCCTTCAAGCAAGTTTCTCCGAGTGATGGAAACACCCAATTTTGGCGGCTTTGAAGCCAAGTGATTTTAAGATAAAGAAAAAATGACAAACAAAAAAATTCTTTGCCTTATGGAGGCTAACCTAACAAAATTTGAAACATAGATAAATTGAAAATAGTAATCATCGAAATGAATACAATCTTCAATTTATAGGCTCACAGAACCTTCTTCATGCGGACTGGGATGATTATTCAAGATGTTGTCAATGAGGGAAGAGACAGACCGATAGAGTCTTACAAGTTGTCTTAAATGTAGAAGTTTTTCAATAGGATGTTGTCTCTGAGGGATATGGGACACTGACGAGCCTAATAAGGCCGAAACGGTCTGTCTCTTCCCTCATTGACAACATCTTGAATAAATCATCCCAGTCCGCATGAAGAAGGTTCTGTGAGCCTATAAATTGAAGATTGTATTCATTTCGATGATTACTATTTTCAATTTATCTATGTTTCAAAATTTTGTTAGGTTAGCCTCCATAAAGGCAAAGAATTTTTTGTTTGTCATTTTTTCTTTATCTTAAAACCCTTTCTCATGCTTTCGCAAAAATATTATCGATCGTTTTTGACGAAATTTAGCATTTCCGAATAAAAAAAAGTTTACTTTTTGGGAGTTGAATTTTTATGCTGATTTCGTGGACGTAGGTAGGTACGGTCACAATTTCCTTTTTCATTCATGAACAGTTCTTTTTAATTATCGTATATTTTAAATAAGTAAGTTGTTGACGACTCTCTTCAAGGGATTTTGCACAAGTTTTCCATTGGATATTGAACATCTTAAACTTTATAACTCGAAAACCATTCAAAAATTCATAAAGAGATATTTCGACCACAATATATGTACCCTGAAATGTCATTCCGGCACAAAGTAGGGATCCTCAAGAATTTTTGGCCAAGTCTTTTAATTATTATTGAACACCTTAATGCGACCCGATCACATTTCTGCTTTTGAAAATATTGAAAAAAAAATCATAACTCGAGAACTATTCTACGATTTGGTATATTGCCCCTTCCCGAAAAATTTCAAATTTCTAGCTTCTTTCGTTCGAAAATGAGATGTGAAGACCTCGGTTGATATGTGAAAAAAACGTTTTATCTTTCTTCTCAAATTCAGAAGAATGTGATTTTTGAGTCTCATTTCATCACAGTACATTTGTGTATTACATAAAAATAGGTGTAATATTTGACTAGATTTAGAAAAATTATCAAGAATAGTGTTTTGATCAGAATCAGAGAATATGTATGTCTTTCATTCAATTGAGTGAATTGAATAACTACTTTCCCGCACTGTTTTGGTCTCCGAAAGTCCTATAACTTTCTAGCACACTTTTCGGTCAAGTAAATATTTGTTGAATTTAAAAACTATAATACGTTTGAAATGATAACAATATATCTACAGGATGTTTCACGAATTATTGCTTTCGGGTCAGATGCAGGACATTTTGGTGAGTCTGTATCAGTGTTAGGAATATGTCCTAACAATATTCGTTTAGAGATACAGGATGTTTTATGTATTTCTACATACATTTTCAATTGGGAAACTCTTGAACGCCTGCATGGATCTTCATGAGAATTTCAGGCAATAAGTATGGGCCTGTGGCACATATTCGCATATAATGGCTTACTGATAGTGCATGCCCGAACTGAGAAAATTATATTCTTTATTCCACATCTTATAAAACACCCTGTACATCAAATTTTGGAAAAGCAAAATTCTCCTCGGAATCTACAATAAACACTCTTTCGATTAAGGGTGAATTTAACCCCCAAGTCCCCTAGGCAAGAATTTTTCGCTGATAGCATTCGATGGCAAATCTGACAAAGAACATTTCTTGAAAATTTCATTGTGATACACGATCGTCTTCAAGTGAAAATCGGGAAATTTCCCACAAATTTTGGTTTAAGGGTGAATTTAACCCCCGATTCCCCTAGGCAAGAGATTTTCGCTGATAGCATTCGATGGCAAATCTCACAAAGAACATTTATTGAAAATTTCATTGTGATACACGACCGTCTTCAAGTGAAAATCGGGAAATTTCCTACAAATTTTGGTTTAAGGGTGAATTTAACCCCCGAGTCCCCTAGGCAAGTAATTTTCGCTGATAGCATTCGATGGCAAATCTCACAAAGAATATTTCTTGAAAATTTCATTGTGATACACGACCGTCTTCAAGTGAAAATCGGGAAATTTCCCACAAATTTTGGTTTTTAAGGGTGAATTTAACCCCCGATTCCCCTAGGCAAGAGATTTTCGCTGATAGCATTCGATGGCAAATCTCACAAAGAACATTTATTGAAAATTTCATTGTGATACACGACCGTCTTCAAGTGAAAATCGGGAAATTTCCTACAAATTCGGTTTGAGGGTGAATTTAACCCCCGAGTCCCCTAAGCAAGAGATTTTCGCTGATAGCATTCGATGGCAAATCTCACAAAGAACATTTATTGAAAATTTCATTGTGATACACGACCGTCTTCAAGTGAAAATCGGGAAAATTTCCCACAAATTTTGGTTTAAGGGTGAATTTAACCCCAAGTCCCTTGGCAAGAGATTTTCGATGATAGCATTCGATGGCAAATCTCACATAGAACATTTCTTGAAAAATTTCATTGTGATACACGACCGTCTTTGAATGAAAATCGGGAAATTTCCCAAAATTTCGGTTTGAGGGTGAATGTAACCCCCAAGTCCCCTAGGCAAGAGATTTTCGCTGATAGCATTCGATGGCAAATCTCACAAAGAACATTTATTGAAAATTTCATTGTGATACACGACCGTCTTCAAGTGAAAATCGGGAAATTTCCCACAAATTCCGGTTTTAAGGGTGAATTTAACCCCCAAGTCCCCTTGGCAAGAGATTTTCACCGATAGCATTCGATGGCAAATCTCACAAAGAACATTTATTGAAAATTTCATTGTGATACACGACCGTCTTCAAGTGAAAATCGGGAAATTTCCCACAAATGTTGGTTTAAGGGTGAATTTAACCCCCAAGTCCCCCAGGCAAGAAGTTTTCGCTGATAGCATTCGATGGCAAATCTCACAAAGAACTGTCATATATTATGCTTTTTAGTGGTTACCACTGCTAGAGGTCATGGACCTCTTAATACTAACTGGACGTCGAACTCCTTACTGTCACGTAGAAAAAAGTGAGGCAAATGGCCGCCATTTGCAGTTTGGGGTGAACCACAAATATTTTGATGTTTTATGCCATCTGTGCTCGAATTTTGATTGAAACATAGACGTTCCTTTGAAAGAAGTGATGAAAAACGAAACTCTATTATATTAGTGTTCTGTGAACTCTGACATTTCGGTCTATTAAAATTATAAATATTTTCGATTCTTGTGATTAGTTATTAAACAATATTGGTAATCCTATCATTTTAATTCGTTGAAATAAAATAAATAAAGGAATATTGGTAATTCTAATATTTAAATTCATAGAAAAAGTGACACCTCTCAAATCCACCCCAAACTGCAAATGGCCGCCGTTTGCCTCAAAAATTTTGACAGGTTCGCCATCTAGTTAGTATTATAAATCTATGCAAGAGGTTAGGATGATGATCTATGGTTGTGGACCACAAGCACTGTATCATTCTTAGAACATATATAGATGGAATGGCAACTCTAGTGCTACGGATACATTTGTTTATGTACGAACACTCGAAGCCTCTCTCTCTCAACGGACACTAAGACAGTGGCGTAACATAATTTCATATATTAGTTTGTAACTTCGAATATATGCCCACAGAACAGACATAAATATACTATACTTTCTTCTATACTTTCTTTATGTATATGCCCAAATCACATTTAACAATAAAGATTATTGTATTATTGTTTGTTTATGTTCTAGGAATATAAATTATAAATTGATATGTTTATTTATTTATTTATTTTATATTTAAAAAAAGTCTGCATTGTGTTTCATTTAATAAAATTACTTCGTGTTTTTAAGTATTTTAAGAAAAATGTTTATTTTTCACTTTGATGATTTGGCTCTTGTGAAAATTTTCAGAAGTTTAGAGTTATTTATGTTTCAAGGCCAGAAAGGATTACCAATAAACAATCTAAGGGGCGTTGAATCCAATACTATATAAATACCATTTTTTTCATTTATTGCACTTAAATTAACATTATAAATTTCACATTTCTTAGCACTATCGTGATTGTTTAAGACTTAGAACATAAATAGATTTATGTTCTGAGGTTCAACAAGAAATCCTACCACTAATACGATTGGTTGATTCGCATTTTGTGTTATTCCCATTAAATAAATTACGGTATTTAATAGTATTCGAAATTGAAGGTAAACAATGCAATCTTTAAAATCTTCTCTAAATTATAAAACTTACCTAGTTGCATTGCATGCCTTCCATTTCCCACCTGCATGTGATTTCTCGATTAAAAGTGGAATAAGTATAAGTGTATGGAGAGTAAGGTGATTCTTTACCAGATCGTTTTTATTTTTGAAAAGAGAGTATATGAAAAAGGTGCAATACCAAAACTACATGAGAAAAATAACATAATTTATTAGTAATAACTTAACATAGTGTACATACATAGGAAACACATCATATGTATCTATTGATTAATAAATGTAATTGTTTTGGTTAATCTACTCCTCAATCTATTTGTGTCTAACCGTTCGCTTCCTCGATTTTTCAATTCGTGGTGAATCCTTAAATTGAAATATGTCTCTAATATAAGCTTTGATAATGCAAGACCATGATTCCTTTCTGGTTCATCATCAAACAGATGCGTATTAAATACATCAAACAATTTTGAATCAATGCTGTTCATTGTGGTGAGAACCAAGCGGGGCAACAAATTACAGTATTTTTGTCAAATATCTTGAAAACTTTTTCTGCCCACCTGAACGTTTTTTCAGCTTCTGTACATATGTTGACCACAAATTGTGAGGCATCAGATAGACCTCCCAAGGTTTTTCTCAACTGCAGTTTTGATGGTACGCTGTTAGACCTCAGTATTGAAACACATATCTGGCAATTGATTTTTGGTACTACCTTTATTACCACAAATCCTGCTATGTATACCACTACATCCTCTGTATATTCACTTAGATGCCAATTTTTAGAATTCACAACATATGTATGGTCCCCTACAGCAGGCGCTTCAAAAATCTGAGGTGTATTATCAGAATCAACAGTACTATTGTCAAGGGGCAGTAAAATAGTATCATCAATGCTGGAAATATTGGCAGAGCCGGAAGCTTTCACGTGATTGTGTAATAGCAGCCTCTTGAAAGCGGCCTCGAACTGTCTAGCACTCGGATTATTATTGAATCCACCTCTACTTCTTATTGAGCTGAAAAAGATCTCCAAGTGATCCTGGGATATCTTATATGTCAATAGGAAATCTAAAGGTGGATTCTGGCAATTGATAAACTCTTCGTAAATACCATTCAGGCTGACGATATTGATCAGAAATCCTAAAAATCCAGTTTTAACATCTGAGAATATCAATTTTCTACCATTAGTCAAATTCAGATTGGTAATATAATTGTAGGATTCATTAAAAAAGAAAAAATGAAAGTGTTTGTATTTTTAGAAAGAGCTTTACCATAAATTGATTTTGAATATAAATTTCTGCAATTAAATACGTCAAATAAATTATTGAACATTTCGCAGAATTTAGCTGTATTTTGTGCATTAAAAAAGTCAGGAACTTTCAAATCTTTTTCAAGATAAAGTAAAGCATCTGATACACTTTTACTCAAAATCTGTGTGGCCAACTTCACCTTCATTTTCTCTTTTCCGTAATTAATGTGTCTAAGTCCAATCTTAGTAGCTGCATTAAGACCATGGGTATTTTGAAATTTCACAAGATTATCTATATGCCTCCATTCTATGTTGTTTATTTGGTCATGAATTAAGGTTTTTTTTGATCCGAAAGTGTTTCTGACCAATTTAATCATATGACTTGGATCCAATATAAAATAAATATGGCGGTTCTGATTTTCAGGTGGGTATGAAAAACAAGTTTTCAGAGAACTTGGATTGGAGAAGTCTGCTCCTAGAATTTCGGCCATTTTTAAATTTGATGATAAACCATCAAATGTTATGGTTGCCACTCTAAGTCCTGTATTTTCTAGATGTCCAAGTAACTTCAGCAAAATAGAAGCTTTATCATCAGCAACCACACCGTTGGTGAAAAAATAGGCTACAGGGACTTTATAGTTTTCATTTAAAAAAACTATCATAAATACCAACACTTCCCTCGCTTCTTGCATTTCATGGTCTTGCTTTCCGATGTAACCCTTAAAGTCAGAAATTCCTTTGAATTTTCCTTCATTCCATTCTATCAATTTTCTGATAGAAATTTCATCCATTAGGAGAGCACCAACTAATTCTTTTTTATCACTTTTCGCTTTAGTGACTTTATCTTTTATGCCTTTTAAAGCTGATTCATTGAAACCTGGCCCGCCATCCAATTTACTATACCATGTTCGCATGGTACGAGGTGCAGGCAAAGTATAATTAAATGTGCTTCTCACATATGAATATGCTCGAGGAGAGTAATAGTGAAGTGTGAGAGCAAATGCCCGCAGCTCTTCTGAATATTTCTGTCGCTTGGGCCCCCTGAGTAATTTTTCCAAGATCTGCCTTGCTGATCCAGAAGTAGATACCTACAAATAAATAGAATGATTTTTACATATATATTGTAGTTTTAACCATCCAATTTGACTACTGATTATAATAGATTCCAAGCGAATAAACAGGTCATCATTGGTACTAACCAACTGCATACAAGCAGTTAGGAGAAGAAATCCAAGAAGTAAAGAAGGTTAGAAAAAACTGACCGAGGAAGTATTACAACTACATATTTATCTGTGAATGAATTATCAAATTTTAACTATTTCATTTGCTCTTAGTTGTAACTTAGAACTTTCTGAAATAAAGATTGTTATTATTATTATAATCAACCTGTATTGAAGCAGTTATTACCAGTTATTCAAATTGATTTATGTGAAATATTTACATGACACATACAAAATTAAAAAAAGTTCAATTGAATTTATCACCACAAGGTACTATTACTAGTTTTCTTACATTCAATGCACTCTCCATATCTCCTTCGACCGAAAAATTTTGACGGATATTTCTGGTTAGTTCTTGTAAACTTCTTATTGATGATTTGAGTCGATTGACCTGTCTTTCTAACAACATATTTCTTTTCTTCAAATTGGCTGTTGTTGTTTGAGCTAACTTCAGAAATTTTTTCGCAGCAAAGGGTTCTTCAAATGTTGTTCTGAGTAATCCCCAATGTAGCGAGGATTTGCGAGAAACCGCCTCTTCCTGTGAAGATAAAATTAGAAGAAGCACTATTTTTTTTTCAATATCTTACTTTAGTTTGACTATTCTTCGTTTTCCTGAGAATGAAGTGGCACTCGAACTGGCTGATGCACATTTTGAAGGAGAGGTTAAAGTTAATGTTTCTTCTGAATCAGTGGTTGGTGATGTGTCGTCAACTCGTGGTAGTTTTTTTGGTGGAGATTGAAACTCAAAATCCGATTCGGGTTCAGGAGTAACCTGTTTTCTACTTCATCTTTTCCTAATAAGGACCTACAAATTACTTTACGTTATATAGGTATATGGTTATATTCTGGGACATCATTTTGTTGCAAGGGGGTATTAAATATGGAAATTGTGAGAGAAAGTTTCTGTTGAACTTACGGAGATGTTTCCAAAGGCAAACTTCCTGGGATAAGATGCCTTCTTAGGTTTATTTTCCTAAAGCAATCTTCAGAAAAATGGTTCGAACAAAGATAAAATATTTTATTTTCCAAAAGCGTACCCTTGAAACCAATTCTCTTCAACCATTTTTCCTGTTCATCTTTATCAGTAGGCAGTCTAAAAATACATTTTATTTTCAGTATTCACATTCAGTATAGAAATCGAAATTGTTACTCGTGGTATCAACAAAAAAGATTCTGCACGCCCATGAATGGTACTCACCTGTGAAGACTAACCTCTCCTCCCACAATATAAGTGAAACCGCAGGAAAAGCACTTGTTAGGCATGTTTTATCACTTTTTAAACTTAAAACTTAAACTGAATAAAATACTAAAACCCTCGAATAATCAAGATTTAGCGAAATAACGTGGTCAACAAGCGAGAAAAGAAAGACAGTATTGACAGATGTTTACTGCTTGTAAACCTTATTCACATTGCCAAGTCGACAATTTATCTGAATTGGGAGGAAAATTATTATCGTGATTTTAATTTTTTTTATAAATCAAAAACTAAGATGAAATTTTCTCAACTAAAATTCAAATAGTGGAATTCAAGCTCTTCAAATATCAAGAAATCAATACTGTATAATCACATTTGATTTTTTAAGTATCTCACTCATTCGTCTTGAAAAGTTGATCTGGCAACGTTTTGAATTCAGCTAGCTCGATTGTGATTGGCGACACTAGGCCTCTATCTCTCTCCAGTGTTCGTACAACAACAATTTGTTTATTTGCCATTCCATCTATTTATGTTCTAAGGTATCATTCTGTTAGAATAAAGAGTTGT
>CM024248.1:13149842-13246652 GCA_013421045.1 Propylea japonica | reverse complement strand
TTAAGCACAGTAGGAACTGACTTAAGATGAGCTTCATTTGTGCTATTTTAGCCCAAGGTAGAAGTTCAGGAAGGAAATTTCACCTTTTATACTGCCTCACGAGGTGTGCCGTGGTTCGATCGAGATCGCTGAGCACAGGTTTAAGTGAATTCCTTTTGTTGGAGAGACGTATTGAGATATCCTACCGAGGATTTTCCTTCGAAGAGACGTATGTATAGAAGTTTTTTTTTACCAGATTCATGGAAAATATAACACACAGTTTGGTTCCGAAAAGGATTCGAATGAGATCTTCTCGGATCTGTTATTTGATACTTGCATTGAGTTGAAATAGGTTGGTTTTATTATTCAAGCATAGTATAGGAACTGACTTAAGATGAGCTTCATTTGTGCTATTTAGCCCAAGGTAGAAGATCAAGAAGGAAATTTCACCTTTTGCACTGCCTCACGAGGCGTGCCGTGGTTCGATCGAGATCGCTAAGCACAGGTTTAAGTGAATTCCTTTTTGTTGGAGAGATGTATTGAAGTATCTTACCGAAGATTTTCCTTCGAAAGAGACGTATATATATATACAGTTTATTTTACCAGATTCATGGAAATACAACTCACATGTTAGATAAGAAAGAATGACAAACAAAAAAATTCTTTGCCTTTAAGGAGGCAAACCTAACAAATTTTTGAAACATAGATAAATTGAAAATAGTAATCATCGAAATGAATACAATCTTCAATTTATAGGCTCACAGAACCTTCTTCATGCGACTGGATGATTTTATTCAAGATGTTGTCAATGAGGGAGAGACAGACCGGTTTCGGCCTTATTAGGCCTCGGAGAAACGTGCATGAAGGCCCTGATGTAGGACCACTGCTAACATCTCGAAGAGTGAAGAGGAAGTAATCAGTGCTTCAGCATGCGATCTGTGATGATTGAACTTCTCATTTTGACACTACTCACTACTAGATGTCACCATTTGTAGGATAATACTCGATAGAGTCTTACAAGTTGTCGTAATGTAGAAGAAGTTTTTAATAGGATGTTGTCTCTGAGGGATGTGGGACACTGACGAGGCCTAATAAGGCCGAAACCGGTCTGTCTCTTCCCTCATTGACAACATCTTGAATAAATCATCCCAGTCCGCATGAAGAAGGTTCTGTGAGCCTATAAATTGAAGATTGTATTCATTTCGATGATTACTATTTTCAATTTATCTATGTTTTAAAAAAAAAAAAAAAACTCACAATGTGGTTCTGAGAGGATTCGAATGATATCTATTCTAATCTTTCATTCGATTCTTGCTTTAGGTGAAATAGGTTTTGTTTGATAATTTAGGTATGAAGACTTTTTTGCCTGATTCATGGAAATATAGCTCACCTTTCTCTTCTGAAGAATTAGATTTTGTCGAATCTGTTAATTTATGGGAAAAAGTTTTGTAGTTACCCAAGATCAACCTCTCTTACTTAATGCTCCGACTCCGTTTTTGAGGTAAATGATGCTCTCGAAGAAGTGTCTGGTGAAAATCTGAATATTTTTGTTCTGATGAAACCCATACAAAAAATGTAGTCCCAAAAAAACTGTTAACCTAAATCGAAAAATACATAACACCAATCCCTTTATACTGAAGCCAATTAATCCAATGTCAGTAATATTGCTCATTCGACTTATATTGATATAGTACCAAAATGAACCCATGTAGTTCTATGGAAAACAGAGAAAAACACATCGTATCCATCCGGCCTGCACAAAAATCGGAAATATGATGCGAGCGGAAGAAATTCTCCTCGGGGCGAAACCGAAATATTAAAAAAATCGCCAAATTGCAGAACTCAAACGTTCGAATCGTTACGCGAGATGAACGCCGACAGATGTCGCGCCCGCCGGAATACACTGAAATGTACGGAATAATTTGAAATAATCCACGTAACCCACGGATGGCGGTCGGTTTGTACAGATGAAAAGTTCGACGCTACCACCGCGCCTATCATAACCCCAATTGCATTTGCGAATGACCCCTCGCCCCATTTCTCCGGAAATATATACGTACAGGCTTATATGAGGTTAGATTAAACTGAACCTAATTCCAGAAATACGGAGAAGCCAAATAGCAGACAATTGAGAACTTCCTGTGTTCTATTATCCGGCTTCATCAGTGAGAATTAGCTGATATTTCGAACGGAACCGCTAATAGATACGATACGGTATTTTTTTGCACATTTCCAGGAAAACAACTCCGCCAGGAATATTATTGCTGATGGATCATTGCTAAATACTGTTGTGCTGTTTTCTCGTTTCGTTGCTGTAGATACGGCGGAGATTAGTAAAATGTGTGTAGGGAGTATTTAAAATACACTGCTTTCATTCGCGTGTTTGTTCATTAAAATGGGTAATTATATAATATTCGGTTACTTCGAGGTCCACGTGATCGAGTTACTGAATTCTTCGATGATTATATTATTATGGGAAACAAAATTTTCCTCTTCTGATGTTGTCCCTGAAGTTGTTTAAGGGTAGACTCACTGATGAAGATTTAAGGTAGAAACTGATTTTGAACTTTTCGCCTATCTGTCCATAAACATTGTTACCTTTTTTACAAAGAAGCAAGATATTGAAACTTTCAGGTTGAGATGTGTCGAAATATATTCTAAATAGGCTCTCAATTCAAAAAAATATATACAGGGTGTCTATAAACAAATGCGAGGGACTTTGGAAATTATTCCTTGATCAAAATAAGCAGGGGTAGTTCATATGATTATTTCGAAATCGACCCACCTTCCAAGATACAGCCTTTGGAAGGTGATGGCGAGTTTACAGTTTTAATTTTTTTAGGAGTGCTGAAAAACATATTTTTTTGATCCTATAACTTTATTATTAGGGGTTGCAATTAACAACCCCTTATGAGTTCCCTTCAAAAATGTTTCCGTGGTATAGCTTTGTGAAAAATAAAATCTCTCATGGTTTCCCATAAAATTCCGGAGAAAAGAAACCCCTGCAAAATTTCGATTCAGTCGCACTTTTTAAATACCTACTACAAGCAGGATGATTACTGTTCATTCCATTTCATCGTATTTTCCATAGAATGAATTTTCTAAGATCTCATATTTGGCATAATCTAGTTGATCCATGGACCTATAATACTAACTGGACGTCGAACTTCCTAACTGTCACGTAGAAAAAAGTGAGGCAAATCGCCGCCATTTGCAGTTTGGAGTGAACCACAAATATTTGATGTTTCATGCCATATGTGCTCGAATTTTGATTGAAACATAGACGTTCCTTTGAAAGAATGATGAAAAACGAACTCTGTATATTAGTGTTCTGTGAACACTGACATTTCGGTCTATATCAAATAATAATTTTTCGATTCGTGTGATAAGTTATTAAAATAATGTACCATTATGATGATTATACACAATAGATTCCTCAAAAACGGTATAACCTCGCTAATTCTAATATTTCAGTTCGTTGAAAAATTGACAACTCTCAAATTAGTCAACTTCACTCCAAACTGCAAATGGCCGCCGTTTGCCTCAAAATTTTGACATGTTCGCTATCTAGTTAGTATTATAAATCTATGAGTTGATCAGGCTCTGTCACAGAATAGTTTTATTCTGTGTGTATGGATTGATAGTTTATCAATGTGTCAAACCCAAAAGCTTCGCAGTTTCATTATTGTAGGGTTCGCGAGCGATAAGCGGTGAGTCGTAATACTATGCCAAATTTTCTTTGAATTTCAATTTTTGGTTGTCAACAACACTGCGCTTAAACTATAGATATGAAAACTGAGCCATATTTACATATGAAAAAAAATCGTTCTTATTTCGGATTCCATGCATGTACCTTTGTGTTCTTCAAAGATCTTCTGTCCAGTTCTAAATTCTAATCGAGAAGTCTGGTTGAAATTCAATGCACTACAGCATCTGAAAAATAGCTGATTTGAATTCAAATCCTGTGGAATCCTGCATCAATATATGAAAACTAGGTGTTTTGAAAGCTCAAAAATAAGATAAGGCTGTACGTATACGCAGCGATAAACGGTGACCATTCTACTGCCGCGGTATAAATATGCAGGTACTCTGCAGATAGAAATGACCGCACTCGGAATCAGGTGATATATGGCCGAAATGCATTATCCCTGCATCGTCTGCAAAGCGAGAAAACTGTCCTCTCAATTTATTCGCGTGAATCAACCCCAGGGAAAATATTCCGGATATTTAACTAAATACACACTTACTCAACCAATGTCCCACGCAACCTGTTTCGAAACATTCTCGCAAGAAGCTCCTCAAAGTCATCCATGATGGTAGTAGACCCGACAACAATTGAGATCCTAGCTACACGAATATATTCTGGCAATCTAACCCAAAAAATATAATGTTCACTTGCTTCAATGTACAGAAGCAAGGCCAGAACATAATAATGGCTATTTTTTCTCAGTAATGAAGAGAAATCCAATTTTAGAGAAACTTTCAATACTGTAGAAAAAACCAAGTCTGTCACGTTTCCAATACATGTTAATCAATCTTCGATATACAGGTTTGGAAAATTCAATCGGACAAATCTTGTTTTCGAGTTCCAAAATAACAGATTTTATTTGATATAGCATCGACTCATTTTTGATTCATACACTGTTCCATCGGAACCAGAGCGACTTGGAGATTTGTACGCTAAATCCTATCTTTCGTGTGAATTTTCCAAATGTATATGCTTCAGAAAGTCAAATGTCTTAAATCTGAAAAGACCTTCAGAGATGTATCTGTAAGGATCTACAGATGTGGAAGAAACGGATGGAACCACAGGTTCCAGTGTTAATTCAAGCAGGCTCGGACTCCAGTGGAACAGTGGAAGAATCGAAACCTCAGAGCGATGCGATATTGAATAAGCGGCTGGTCTGTTGGAATGGCATTCTGAAAACTCTGATAAGGGTAAAATCGGAGCATGTTCGGTTAAAATTCAACGGCAAATCCCAGCTACGAAGCCTGCATCAATATATGAATACTAGGTTTTTGAAAGCTCAAACCATAAGATAGGTTCTGAACGTACACGCAGTAGGCCATTCCGCTGCCGCGGTATAAATATGCAGGTACCCTGCAGATAAAATAACCGCACTCGGAAATCAGGTGATATATGGCCGAAATGCATTATCCCTGCATCGTCTGCAAAGCGAGAAAAGCTGTCCTCGCAATTTATTCGCGTGAATCAACCCCAGGGAAAATATTCCGGATTATTTGATACATATATATGAAGTCGCACGAGGCGACATCTGTTCCGGAGTCAGCACAGCATAAAACGACCGGGATATTTCTCACATTCATATAGTTCATCTAGTAATTTTATATTTAACGTCGGCTACGTAATACACGTAAATATCCGGCGAATTATTAAACGCGACGCTTTTCTGACACTCGTAAACTCTGGAATTAATAATGAGGCTATTTGCCACTGGACTGTGTCCCCAGTTCGGACATGTTTTAGGGGGATATATTGCCAGTGATTACGACCGAATGGATTTTTTTCAGAATCTCGGTTTCGTTTTTAACATGCGATTAATTTCAATGTAGGTTAATGGTTTCGAGATTTGCAGGAATTGCGCGCCGCTGATTCCATGATGCTTATCACTGTTTGCCCAGAGTATACTCTGTTAATGTATTTTCATAATTCTTTAGATTGCCTAATACACCACAAAAATTTCCGAAATGATAGATGGTTTTGAAACCAAGGTAGGAGCCGTCGTTGGAGTGTAGGTATACTAGCCAAAAACCAAGTTACACTATCGTAAGGCTCCTATTCAAGTATTATTCCGGCAGAAATACTGGCAATCGAAAGGTGCTCATATGCATAGTTCATTCTGATACTGAAGATCATAGAGATAGGATAGTATAGAGTTGCCATCATTGAAATAAACGTGGTATCAGATTCGAAATATTACTACCACCTAACGTCAAATTTGACAATCGTTGAAGTTTTTGTAAAAATAGTGGTTTTTGCGCCTTTTTCTAGTTAAATTGTGATTTTTTCTGCTGAATTTATACAATTAAATGGTATCCTGTCCTGTAAGGCTTGTTTCAAGCAGAGCAGAGAAGAGAAAGATATGAAGAAAATTGAAGGAAAAACATATCACAGGTAGGGACGAATCCTGAACAGATCCGCATTCGAAATTTTTGCAAGTCTGTATTTTGTAATATGATTTTTTTATATGTCTATATTATTGCCTGAAAAAAATTGTTTTATTTGATATTCATTGGCATTATGGAAGTGTCGAAGAAAAGTCAATGAAGTAGAGGCAAGAACAACAAAGTCTATTAAGTCAGGTTTCCTGGTCACTCAAAATCGAAGGAAATGAAGAACTCAACACATTCTCCAGAAAGGAAGCACAAACTGTACTTACTGGCGCAGAACCCTTCTGTGATATAGGAAAATAGTATTTAAAAAAGGAAAAAACTGAAATATAGAAGAAAACTCTGCATCTTCCAGATATGAATCATTCGAGAAAGTTCCTTCTGAACTTCAAAATTGCAAGGTCCCAAAAGTATTTGGGTAGCGGTAAAGAAGTGCTCTTCCTCGCCACTCGCCAGAGTATATGCTGAGAATAGGTTCTACAGGATATCCCGTAATTAGACCGACAAATTCTAGTGGACATTATAGATCGTTTTTTAGGCAGATTCGACCCAAATCATATAATGCAAAATTGCTTCGTTAAGGAGCTAGTGCCCTTTGAAGATGACGTCCTGTTCACACCTTTTGCCACATATTCGCAAAACGGAGTTATATAAAGTGCTGAAAGTTTACACGTTGGCTAATATCAAAATTACGCATCGATTAGATTGAGTGCATTTCTTTCATAGTCCGGTCATTTTAGACATAAAAATAGTGATCAAATAAAGAAAATTCCGACAAAGCCAAATTTTTGTAGAGACCTTAGGTTTACCACAAGGAATAAAGTCTCAAAAGTCCCCATCAGTCCCATGTGAGCTTAGGGACTTATTCGGGGTCAAGGTCAAAATTTTAGGTTTTTTGGATTTTTCTCGAAAAGGTAAGTTTTATCGAAAAAGTACCTCGGAGCAAAGTTGTAGATCTAAAATTCTCTATAAAAATGGTTCCCATGATTTTTTCTCTAAGACCCACTTTTTCCAGAAAGGAATTCGGGTTCTTCTTGCGGTTTATGGAGCTCCAAAAAAATTGATAGCATAGATACGTACAGATATTTAACATTCGTAAAAAAATACACGAAACAAAAAGCAAGTACAGCTATCTTGTTTTCCTCCAATATCGGCATCTGCTACTCAACATTTGTTTCGAGTATACTATCAAGTTCAGACATGGCAAGGCAATGAACTGAACCCTGAAGACTGGGGGTTGGAAATTGATAAATAATACTTTGGAACCGATTCGAACTTTACTGCCCCCTGCTCCAGAAAAACTTCTTAACACTATTTTTTGCAATTGCAAGAAAGGTTTGTAGTGCCAAATGTGGCTGTAAAAAAGTAGGATTGCAGTGTTCTCCAGCGTGTACCAATTGCCAAGGTGTTTCTTGCTCAAATGTTCAATTAAATACAAGAGAGGAAGATTCATGTGATTTTGATGAAGAGACAACTGATTCATCTTCATTTGAACAATTTCTTAGCGTTCATCAACAGGGAGGGAAGAAGAAGAAGAAGAACAAGAAGAAATTGAAGAAAACATGATTGTTGAAGTTGTATATGAAGAGTATGAGTCAGATTAAAGTAATAAAAAAAGTTAGAACGACAGTTAAACTCAGTAATCCATATCAATAATCTTCATACTATTAAATAATTATTGTTCCTGAAAATAACGTCATAAAGGTTCGTGGAATAGGCCTACCGGGGATACCACGTTAAAATAATGCGCCGAGTACACTACCTCACAGGTGGTGTGGAAATGTGTGCATATTATGTAAACTTGATTCTTACAAGCGCAATATCTGGGAAATAGTGGGGTCTTAGAGAAAAATCATGGAACCATTTTTATAGAGAATTTTAAGATCTACAACTTTGCTCCGAGGTACTTTTTCGATAAAACTACCTTTTCGAGAAAAATCCAAAAAACCTAAAATTTTAACCTTTGACCCCGAATAAGTCCCTAAGCTCACATGGGACTGATGGGGACTTTTGAGACTTTATTCCTTGTGGTAAACCTAAGGTCTCTACAAAAATTTGGCTTTGTCGGAATTTTCTTTATTTCAATTGTCTAAATTGACCGGACTATCATATCAAGCACAATCGTATCATTTGGGGAGGGCGAAGGTTATTTTAGTTGAAACTCTTTCAACTTTTATTATTTCGCAAGATTTACATCATATTCTTAAACTCTGATGTTTTTTCTTGAAAAAAGATGCTTTTGTATTTAACGCCCAGATGCACTATTTCTGAAGAAAATAGATTTAAAATTTTCCTTCTTTTCACTAGGTGCTCAATGTTCACTTTTGTTTTGAATTTATTTTCACTGATAATGGTTAGGCATTTTTTTCAAGAAAAAACATCAGAGTTAATGAATATGATGTAAATCTTGCGAAATAATCAAAGTTAAAAAAGTTTTTGAAATATCCTCGCCCCCCCCCCAAATGTACGATTGTGCTTGACATGAAAGAAATGTACTCAATCTAATCGATGCGTATATTTGATATTAGCCAATGTATAAACTTTCAGCACTTTATTTATATTCGTTTTGCCAATATGTGACAAAAAGTGTGGACAGGACGTCATCTTCAAAGGGCACTAGCTCCTTAACGAAGCAATTTTGCATTATATGATTCGGGTCAAATCTGTCTAAAATATGATCTATAATGTCCACTAGAAGTTGTCGGTCTAATTACGTAACACTCTGTATAGAAACTGAAGAGTGTAGATTTTATAAGGGAGAGAGAAAGAAATTGCTATTCACTTTGGAATATATTTGAACATGCCTTGCCATTGCGAGCCTGCACAAAGAAAGTACTGGACAGAGAAAACATAGGAAAAAGACGTACTTAGCCTCTTTGAAGCTCTGGTGGAAGACAAGCGGAAAAGCACAGTTACGAAAAATCTCTGATAGAGATGCATTCTCTCTAATTATTTTGGTCAGAAATTTCTTCGAAATGATAGCCAATGCAGCAGCACTGAGCATTGTTGTGTGAAGCAGAATTCACGAATCTAGCCTTCTTCGAAATTTGATATCTTCATCGCAGCATCACACCTCTGATAAGAACTTCTGTAACTATAACTATAAGACTTTGTTCTATAAACATCTGTTTTTTTCGGTTTGAGATCAATTAGAAGGACTCATTCCGAAGGACTGTTCACTAGTTCGCATATCAAAACCGAATATGCAGGTCTCGTCACCAGTTACAATGCGTTTTCAGCAACCTTCAGGCGAAAGAGTTTCAGGCCTTTCGGAACCAGTCGAGCTGCAACATGTTTCATGCCCAAAAAATATTTTAAAATGGTGTTGAACAGATTCGTGGGTACGGAATTTCCTGCTGCTATCTTTCTCAAACTCAAATGATTTCTAGTCACCATTTCCTATACTTTCGGGATGTTAACTTTGCTTGAAGACGTTGATGGTCTACCAGAGCGAGGAAAATCTTTCACCACTTCCTATCCACTATGGAATGCACTGTACCATTCATATGTGCGTGTTTCTGATGTAGATGATTCACCGTGAGCCTTGTGAAACATTTTCAAGCATTCGATGTAGGGAATATTTTTTGTCAATGGCAAAAGAGCGAAAATATACTTGAAATGATTGGACAACTAATTGATATGACTTAAGACGGGATTATTTAATTAAAGATTCACTTTCTTGACCGACTGTATGTACATGGTATGGTGGGCATTTTCGATATTTTAGCACTACAACTTTTAAACCAGAGGAGATGGACAAAATCTGATACCCACGTCTCGATCTATCTTTCTGAGAAATTAACAAGACTTACTTGGCTATCTTCTTTCATTTTTGAGTTAAAAGCGAAAATTGGAAAAGTGGCGATATCAAAAAAAATTCATATCTCTGCTAATTCTGATAATGGAGCTCTGAAATTAAATAATTCTAGATTCACTTTTTTGAGTAAAATCCACTGGCGTGCTCGTCATGTTTGCATCATTTTAATTACGAAGTTATTTTTTTTAATGGGAATACTAGATTGTTGTGCCATTTTCTGAAAGCTTATTTTTACTGATTTAAAAAATTATAACATTGTATGGTTTGTGTCAATATAAGTATAAAAAAATGTTCAAAAACCTATTTTATCTCAGTCTCAGACCATCAAAAAAAATTAAGCTTTCAGAATGGCACCAAAATTAATGTTCCCAATTGAAAAAAATATAACTTTGGATCATAATAAGAAATGGTGCAAAAAAATATGAGCACGCAACTGGATTCTTCCTAAAAAAGTGCCTGTATAATGTTCAAATTTCAGAGCTCTATCATCAGTATGAGCAGGAGATATGATTTTTTCGATATCGCCACTTTTCAAATTTTTGCTTATAACTAGAAAAACGAAAGGAGGTATCCAAAAATGAATACTACTCTTGTTAGTTTCTCAGAAAAAGATATCTAGAAGTGGGTATCAGATAATATTGTCTATCTCCTCTGGTTTAAAAGTTTTAGTGCTAAAACATCGCAATATGCCCACCCTGTACTAACGCAATTGTACCAAACTTTAACATGATATAAATTATGAAGATGAATAAATGATGATAGTCCATGTTAATTGATGGTTAAGCTTGCCTTTCATGACTTCGGCCCTCGAAAAACATCGTGCCATGTCCTCGATTCTGTTATTCGGAGAAATATTTAACCCTCGAATTAACAAGAAATCAGTACCGACTCTTCGAGTAATGAATCATAATTATCGTCGGAAACTTTTACCAGATCATGAAAGTTCAAAGTTGCGAGTATTAATTCTGCCTTCTTTTTTCCATTTGGTTGAAAACCTCTCTTCGAGAAGTTATTAAAAGCCTCTTGTGATAATGAGGTATTTAAAACTAACTAACGAAATAAGTTTTTTCACAATTTCATATCAGAGATTTCTTTCCGAAAACGTCATGGACATACCTATACCAAGTTAAATTAAGAAAAACTCATCTCGTAGAGTGTTCGTCAGGGCATTCTATAATTTGCTCATCAACTTTCAGCTAGCAGAACATGTCTCAAAAAACTGGGTGGAGCTGAACCATGAAAAATTCGTGGTCTGAAGTATTTATTGCTGCAACTTTCAATGAAATAAGCCATATAACTACTTTTAATTTTTTGGACAGGATCAGGTTCTGTTAACTAGTTTTATACAGAATACAGGGTTGGGGGAAAGTATGGAACCAAATCTTTTGAGCGAAAAAGACAATAAATACATATAGGGTTGTCCTTTTAATTTGGCCTATTAGACGTTTTTGGAAAACTAGTGAATATTTCGTTCTGAAATTTTAGGTGGAGCCTTGAGAATGAAGGAACTCTTCGTCTAAAATATTTTCAAGTCGACAGTGTTGCCACATCTATCTCAAACGCATATCTACTTTCGTATTTCAATGGAACTACCTATATTTTGATTTATGTATCGATTCAATACTAAATTCGCAGTATAACCTACTAAAAAAATTTCTCATTCTTGCTACATGTGAATAATATTGAAGGTCCTATATGTTCTTTCAATATTTTTGTTGCATTCCCTGTGAAGTTGAATACCTTTTTTCTATGATACATTACAAATTTTGTGATTTCAGCCCAACCATAGAATAGTCTTCAATAACTTACCTCATAATCAAAGAGCCATTTCATCGTAAACACAACCATATATCATGCATCTAAATACTGAAGACTTTCAGTATTTTTCATCTCATACGAAAACTATACAAAATAAATGATTAGTGTAAGAGGAGACTGCCATTCATTTTTTATTTAGAATCGAATGCTGTAAAAGAAATATGGGGTTTGCCATTTGAAAGTCTTAAAATATTTCAATTTTAAGTTCACATTTTCGGATCAAAATTTCCGAAGAACCTTACGATATATCAAAAACCGAAATACTGAATATACCACATGATTGAATGGATTCTCTACTATAAGACTGCTAAGTTTGTTTCCGTTTGCATAAAAAATAATCGAGAAATTGCATTTCCAAACTTGCAATGCAGATGTTAAAAATTTCAAATAATAACTTGGCAACAGTGAATGGCAGAGAGAATTTGTTTGTAGGTTATACTGTGAATTGGTATTGAATCGATACGTAAATTAAAATTAGGGTAGTTCCATCCGAAATAAGGAAGAAGATGAGCGTTTGAGAGAGATAAGGCAACACTGTCGACCTGAAAATCCCATAGGCCAACTTAATAAGAAACCCTGTATGTATAAATTTTGCAGGTGAGTGCAATGGTCCATTGAAATTTCACCACTTTAAAGTATACATCCTGTATGATACGAGTTGAGGATTTTGGTGGCTTGTTGATACTGGGAAAGCAATCATTCAATTTGAATATCCCATTACTATTTGTTTCATTCCGTTCCTTTCTGAAATCAATTTTTTGTGAAAAAAAGAGTTTCGAAGATGTTTTTTCGTAAGTTATCGTGATTACGCTCACCCTTGATTATTAAATTTTTAATTATCGTTCTTCCTATAAAAAAACGCACAAAAACTGACTTGAATTCATCAAATTTTTCTCCTTATCTGTCGCACTAAATTGATGTTTTTCTCATCTTCCCGTCACATCAAAAAAATAACTCAACGTTATCCACCGCATCGTCAGCAAACGGTCGATAAAATTCGAACATCGTCAGAAAAACGACCAAGTTTTCACGAAAAACTAATTTTGGTCATTGTATTTTTACAACGGGGTTCATCAATTCCGCTGAAACGGTAGTTTGGGCCCCCGCGGATTACTTACATTTCGCATCGCTGAAGTTTACGGCCGCGCGTCTTGTTGTCACTATCGAAGAAGGTCTTCAGGTCCCTGGGCAATAAGAAAATGGAAATAAAATCACGCGGAAGTTGGGTCGCGAACAGACAACAATACTGCGGCTCGAGGGAGACATCAAAAATACCGAAAGTTGCGCAAATGATGGAAAGCAACTATTTCGAACGTTTGTTGTTTCGCCTTTGATGAATCGATTGGTCTGTTGTTAATTTCGATCTATTATATTTTTTCTCGAGAATAATTCGAGGATTATGGGACAATGGTGTTCGAATCAATCGTTTCCGAGAACAATTTAGTAATCAATCAGAATTCAAAGGCAGATAGGCTGAAAATCATTGAAACTCGATAATTTTTTTCTTCTTTTTCATTTTATGGTGAATTAAACTTAAAATGTTGGTTGTGTGATTCATACAATAATTGTGGTCTCGTCACTAATGGAAAATGTTAACATACGTCAGAATTGCTAGTAGTGAAATTACCTGTTTGGGATAGAAAATAAAAGGAATATAATACTAAAAATAACTATTCATCCAATAATCTTTCAGAATCCGTACCTCCATTTTGAATACATTATCGAAAACATTTTGAAAAGTGACGTGTCAATTGTCTGAAGTCATTTGAATTGCTCTGCTTTATCTTCCATTTCGCTTCTGAAATTTGTTCCACAGGAATTTCATTAAAATCAATTAAAATCAAATCTTTGAGATTAATTCAACATAAAAATGAAAAAAAGAAAAACCAATTTTAACGAGTTTGAATGATTTCAGCCTATCCGCCTTCCAAGCTGATTACAACAAAAAAAGTCGGACCAAGTACTTTTTTTCCTACGACTTTCTTAGCTTAGGATTCCGCAACTCAACCAGAAGCTAAACATTCTTCTGAAAACTTCTAAAAAAGTTCTAGCTTTCAAGCCTTTTTTGGATAACTTGCAATGATTTTAGAATGTGCAATATTTGTTTTATTGAAGCAACATTCTACCATGTTACAAAAATAAAAACTGCAACATACTAACTGCATGGGAAGATGTAAATTTTCAAACCATGCTGGCAAAATACATTGAAAAAACACTCAAACATCATAACTCGCGAACTAAAAAAATCGCACTACATACATGGGGTATTTTTGGATAGCAGGTCTTAGGAATCTAAAATCAATTTATTGATGTCATTCGTATATTATTTACCTACATTTTATATAGACATCTTAACTGATTTTATAATTATGGATATAGTTATAATTATAAAGATGGAGACAATAGACTTGGTGAGAACTTTTCATCTTCTGTAATCATTATGTCCTGAATATAACAAGAAGTATTTCAAAAAGGTATTGCAGCAAAAATAATTCATATCTTGGCTAAGCAGAATTTATTGTTGTTCGTTTCGAAAAAAATCCAGGTTTGACTTTTATCTAGAATGACCTCAAACAAAATTTTTACCTTTTCAATCTTCAATTAACTTTGTAATCGTACCTGAAACGAAAAATTTCTGTATGTACATGGCATGAACACTTTGTTCTTGTCGTTCGATTGATTTCAAAGGATTTCCATCCGAAAAAAAATAAACCGGCACAAAACTACTGAGAATACGAGTTCACTATTATAGAATTTATCTGTCTTCCACACTACAACTTTTTCAAAGAGCGAGTGTATATTTGTATTATTTAGGATATTCCTGATAGTTTCGACACTTCAGAGATGCTCATGGATATTTCTGAACAAATAGATGTTCCGTTTGATCTCTCCTAGATATCGCAGCTTCGAAAGAGAGTTTGCATATCTCACGACGTAAAACCAACAGAATTCTTATTGAAAATGAAAAAGTTGAATGAAATAGAAGGTTGAGTTACTCCATCTAAGATGTGTATAAATATTGGATCAATGTTTTTGATGCATAGGATGTCAGTAACCGATAAGTTAGTGTTAGTTTGAAATTCGCAGGTAAGTTTAGATGAGCTCAGTGTGTTTAGTTAGGTGTTTTCATTCCGTTTGATGTTAGAGATTCTCAGAACTTTCGAATAATCAATATTGATGTACAAAACAGGAACTTCGTCTTTGATTACTTCCATTTCTTCGTTTTATTCGTTCTGGATTCCTTTCATAGCGGCTCTTTTCACATTATGTTCTGTCGGTGTTGCAGCTTTATGAAATAACTACTTTGAGGTTTTTCTGCAATAATGCTGGGAAAATATTGAATGTTACAATTTTTGTGACTTCTCATCCTTTTTGTTTCAAACTTAACATTAAATTGTATTGTGAAATATATCACGGATTTCGCAGGTAAAATTAGAACAACTTTCTTAAGATATTATTTAATGATTCTTCTTATACACTGGAGCTTAACTTAACTTATTTTATTAGGTTAACTCACAGAACATAAAAATATAGGTTAACTATAGAACCTGCAACACCATAGACATACACAAATAAACACAGCATATGTGTCGCCACCTACAGTGGTTCAACTAAAACACAGATAAACAAGTCGTTCTAACACTCCCAACAAAGAGGGAAAAACATTTAAGAATTAAAAACATGAACAACAGCAAGTAAGTGACAAATTATAAATTTAGTTTAACAGGTTTTCGAATATGTCGTCCTTTTCTAGTCAGGCATTCGTCATTTTTATGTACACTACTTTCTTGATCTAAACTTCTGTTATTATCTAAAGGAACTTCTAAATCTACACTTACATTATCTTTCAAAATTTTCTTTTTGCCATTATTAACAATATTTCCTCATTCTCTTCATGTGACGAAATTTCAAGAGGATAAGTCGTCTAAATGGTCTGACCAAAACGCCAGAATTAGTTTTCAATTTAGCAACTCTATTCAACCCATCTTTACCCGGATAAATCTCCAAAATTAATCCGAGTGGCCAATCAGTCTAACCTTATTGTCACTACCAATTAAGACAACGTCCCCCTACTTTTAAATCTATAGTACATTTTTGTAACCGACTGATTAAACTGTGCCAAATATTCTTTTCGGAATCTAGCTCTTAGATTTAGCATTAAAGTACGCGTATATCGTGCTCTCTTCAACAGTACTGATTGACTTATACTATCCAAATCAGCAACATCACTTTCGAGGATAGGCTGAAATGATAATGAGGGAGTTAGAGATATAAGCTCTCCAGGGTCATCATGAAGTATGTTAACGGCTTGAATTTATGACAGATTCGCAATCTACAACTATAGTAACCAACTCTTATAATCGACGGTAGCCCTACCTAAATTCCTTTTCAGTAGATCCTTCAATGACCTTACCATCCTCTCCCAAAAGCCTCCCCACCAAGGTGCGCTTGGCGGACTGAAATTCCATTCAAACCTATTTATACTAGCATATTCCCTTATTTGCGGCCAGTTGATTACTTTTAAAAGATTATAGCAACCTACAAAATTTGAACCATTATCACAGTATATAGAGGAAACTCTTCCTCTTCTTCCAATAAATCTTCTCAAAGCAAGTATGAAACATTCTGTCGACATTGATGATATAACCTCAAAATGAACACACCTGTAGACTGCACAAGTAAATATCAAAATCCACACCTTATTTTTGTTTCGTAAATACAATGGTCCACATGCATCAATTCCGTCACCGAAAAGGCTTTCGCCATATTAACTCTATCCTTAGGTAACGGAATAAAAGGTGTCTCCGTTCGCTTTTACCGACATTCTCCTACATTTACAACAACAACGTAGTAACAACAGACCTCACAAATTTCCTGGCCTTCACAATCCAAAACCTTTCCCTTAGAAATGTAACCACTACACCTGTTCCAGCATGATGCAAACGCTCATGTGTCTCTTCTATCAGCCTTCTGACAAAAAATGTTTATAAGGCAATATTATTGGACACCTAAATGACTCAGAAAACCCGCCATAAAAAAGTTTCGTTTTCAACCTCATTAGGCCGTTATCATCCACAAATATCTCGAAATCCTTAAATGGATTGATTTCGCATAACAAAATTCCTTTTGAGTAACTTTCAAAAGAATATTCTCAGCAGATCGAATCTCACTAAAACTTAGTTCTCCTGTCATCCTATTATTACCTTTTCCCGCATTATTTATGAACCTCCTGACCCAAGCAAACATGCGTACAATTTTCCAGTACTTAGAGAAGTAACTAAAGATTTCATCATTTGATTTGGTCGTCAAAGGATCATTTATACTATTGTATCTAACTGCCATAATTCTGAAATTGCACAGCAATGTAATGAAAAATAATTGGCTGTGTTTTCTGGTGACCCAATTGACCCCAAAACTGTCCAACCAAGATACGTTTCTATAGCTACCAGGCCACTAGACAATGTATTTATTTTCCCAGTAAGCAATTTCCCTAAATAATCTGCACCAATCAAAATCTCAATCTCTGGGGAAGGTTTCTCCAAAGTCAGATAAATTAATACCTTTTTCCCTTAATTCCTGTAGACATGAAGGTCTGATAGCCTAGGAACACTGAAAATATCTTGTTCTGGTCCATAAGTCTAAAATTGAATGATTTGGATTCGTCAACACTGACAACTGTAACACAATAATCTTATGATCAATGTTAGACGACTTAATTCTCCAAATAATATATGATTCACTACCTCAGATTCAATTGCTTTTAGATTTAAAAAATGTGCAGTACTTTTCAATATATATGACTTCTGGGATCCAGAATCAATAAGCACTCTGACAATTTTTCTTTTGTCTCCATTAATAACTTTAACTAACAATGTCTGTAAAATTGACTGAGAATTCTTGAGACTACTGAAATTATTCCCAATATTATTCTGATCTGATTGCGAGTTGCCCTACTACTTTCATTCTTATTTTCTAAATTTGGGCAAATCAACGAATAATGTTTTTGAAACAAACTAAACATTTAACGAAAGATTTACAATTTTTTGCAATATGTCCTGATCTAAGACATGCTAAACAACATTCTCTTTCTTTACCATATCTACTCTTTGACTACATTATACTTAAAAACAGTGTTACAGTTTTGACTTAAATGATTGTCTTATACAAAAAAAACAAAGTTACCTTCTTTTCTCCTCTCCAACAACTAATGAAGCTGCTGTGTAAAGTTCTTCTTCTTCATCTCTGCTTCCTCATGTGACTTGATGCTCTTCGAAGTTTCTTTCAGGAATCCTGCCTTAGCAACTTGATTCTCTCATCGCTGGTGACTTCATTTCTTAGGAATTCCATTAGCATTCTAAATTCCTGTTGGATATGTTTGTAGATATAGTTCTTTCCCATACTTTTAGTATCTCGATCGGTAAGGCTGATTCTACCAGTGGATACAGCATATAGGCATATTTATCTGAAGTTACACCCAATACCTCCAAAGATTTTAAGCTGCTTTCTAGACTGTTCACCAGTCCATTTAGATTCCTGCATTTTCACCGGTTACTATTAGATGAATAATGTCTCTTATGTAAACATCAATCAGGAATTCATCTCGTGCAAATCTCAACTTCAACTCTTCTAGTACAACTTTATAATTTTCTTCCTGTTAGTGGAAAAGTTGAGACGAGTTCATGTGCTCTACTCTTAGGTTCCATGCATTGAAGAAGATATTGGAACTTGTCGGTATCATCTAGCTCCATATCATTATGTATACGTTGGAATTGACCCCAGAATGGAAGCCATTCTTTCACGTTTCCATTGAATTTCTGTAACTTAATTTCAGGGAGTTTGAATTTCCTTGAACTGGGTCTATTCCTATTGTCTGTACAGGCACTTGTATTGCTTATTTCACTCGCAGACGCAGTGCAATTCCTGTTCCTTACCTCTTCGAAGTAGGAATTGTATAGAGATCTACAATCTATAACATTTTCTCTATACTTTTCGATTGTGTCCCATTCAGCTGTATATTCTTCGTCTGTGAATTTTCTGACATCAGAACTTTCCTTAATGTACTGTCCAATTCGAACAATCTTTCAGCCTTATCGTTTAATAGTTGAAACTTGCTATTGATTTCCAACGTGTTTGCTGCTTCCAATGCCGTCTTAAAAATATTAATGGCCTTGGTTAGATTAGCTCTTAAATATTGTCTTTCCTTGAGTAGTTGTTCCATCATTATAATATCACGGTCGCCACAATGTGAAATATATCACGGATTTCGCAGGTAAAATTAGAACAACTTTCTTAAGATATTATTTAATGACTTCTTCTTATACACTGGAGCTTAACTTAACTTATTTTATTAGGTTAACTCACAGAACATAAAAATATAGGTTAACTATAGAACCTGCAACACCATAGACATACACAAATAAACACAGCATATGTGTCGCCACCTACAGTGGTCCAACTAAAACACAGATAAACAAGTCTAGTCTAACAGTAGAATATTAGGTGGGGGAAAAGAAATCAATAATTTTGTCGACACATGGCTTTCCTGATGATCTATATCTCTGTTTGTATTTGTCGCCTCTGGTTAAACTTTTTTCTTTGAATAAAGGAATTTATGTTCTAGCAAAATATATTTTGCCATTGTTGTGACTGAACGATTTAGTTGTGTGTTAGAGCGTCAAAAATCGAGGTGAATAAAGAACAAATTCGGTACATTTTTCAATTTTGCTTTGATAAAGGGGGAGAATGCAAGTCAGGCTACTGCAAATGTAATTCATGTTTATGGTCCTGATACCGTAACAGCCAATCACGCGCAGTTCTGGTTTCGCCGATTCCGTTCCGGTAATTTTGATGTGAAGATGCACCACGCACTGGAAGGCCTGTCGTCAAGAATGTTGATAAAATATTGGAAATAAGTAGACCGGCATGAGAGCAGCCGCCTCATCGCTCAGGAGTTAAGATGGGCCATAAAACAGTTCTAAACCATTTGCATAAGGCCGGCTTCAAAAAGAAGTTTGATTTGATTGCTTCACGAGTTGTCGCAAAAATATTTGATGTATCGTGTTTCAATCTGCGATTCCTTGGCCAAAGGGAACATTTCTTAAGAGACTGGTTACTGGTGACGAGAAATGGGTCACATACGACTATGTCAAACGAAAACGTTCATGGTCGAAGGCGGTGAAGCAGCTCAAACGTTGGCCGAACAAGAATTGACGGCCCTGAAAGTTTGCTGTGTATTTGGCGGGATTGGAAAGGGGTCATCTACTTTGAGCTAATGCCCAATGGCCAAACGCTTAATTCGGATCTCTACTGCTAGCAATTAGACCGATTGAAAGCGGCAAATTATCATCAGAAGAGACCAGAACTAGCAAATAGGGGAGGTGTCGTATTCCATCAGGGCAACGCAAGGCCTCACACGTCTTCGATGTCCTGCTGTAGCTTCGGGACTTGGTTGATAGGTTCTTATGCATCCGCCTAATAGTCCAGATCTGAAACCAAGCGATTATCATTTATTTTTGTTCATGTCGAAAGCTCTTGGTGGTGTAAAATTGTCCTTAGGAGGAGATTGTGAAAAATGGTTATCTGATTTTTTGCTAATAGGGACAAGACGTTTGCGAACGAGGCATACTGAAATTACCTTCGAAATGGCAACAAGTAATTGAAAAAATTTGTGCATATTTGAGCATTAACGAATGATTGTAACTATTTTAAATACATCCCCAAAATTAAAGTAAATATAATGGATTTCTTTTTCCCCAACTTAATACGTGAGTTTATGTGATATGAATATATAACGAAAGATAACATGGACCTTGTAATGAAATCTCTTCTTAGCAGATCCAGCTCTCCGAGTTAAGACATTTCAGAGCCTCAAATGTCCAGGGAACTGTCTTAAGACCTGTAATACTTGGTAATTATCTTCTATGTATTCCAATAAGGAAAGGTATTACGCTCTGAGAATCGAATTCAATTTCGGAACAATGATGACAAACTTATGTCAAAATGACGAAAAAACTCGATTGAAATAATCGAATCTCGAAGGATTTCGCCAGAAAATATTGCCGCATTCGCATAACCGGCCAATAGGAAATTTTTCATTTTGAACGATTTCATTACTTCGTATTTCGTGAAACCCTGTCAGCCGCCAAATTGAGGAAAACCCCGATATAACCACGTCATTCAAGAGCATGAAAAATATCCTGTCCCTCTGCTCCATCAGTTCGATATTTCATATAAAGATATATATTTCGAGAAGTGATGAAATAGAAAGTTCGGAATCTTTGGCGTGTCCCCGAAGCGGTAACATTTCTGCGATATTCCAAATCGACACTCCGTCTCCGGAGAGGATTCAATAAAAACTTCCCTTGAGCGCGTTTCCTGCTATTTCCTCCCCAGAATCGCTGATGCATTACGGAATGGGACACCTATACGCCGGCGTTTGACGGACAGCTGAAGGAAACCAGGATGCCGCCAACTGTATTGTGCATTTTTTCATGGGAGAAGAGACAGGAGCAAATAAACTCAATGATTTGAGGGCCGTTATAAAGGAGTTTCCAATAGGGATGATACGGTTTGAAAATAAATGAAAATACAGGGTGTCTAGGCGATTGACGTCAATAAATCATTTTTGGATTCCTCAGACTGTGGCTATCCAAAATACCACATGTATGTCATGCGATTTTTGTAGTTCTCGAGTATGATTTTGTGAGTGTTTTTTCAATGTATTTTGCCAGCTAGGTTCTAAAAATTCATATCATTCTATGCAGTAAATATTTTGGAGTTTTTATTTTTTGATAGGGTCGCCCTGAATGTTGTTTCAGTAAAAAAATATCCAGCTTCCTGAAAATCACTGCAAAAAAAATTTAAAACACACCTTTGTTATTTCTGAATCGAAAATGAATGTTTCAAAAAGTTAAAAATAGTGGAGCTTTTTGACGAAAAGTTTTTGAGAATTATGAGAAAATAATTCGTGTAGTAAAAAATAGCTCTAGTTTTAAAAGTTGAGCTACATATGCTTTTTTCTTGCGGCTCACCTGGCTTACAGAGCTAGATTAAATTGAAAAAAACCATAATCTGACTAGATTGGAACAAGACGCAGAATTCCGAAATGAACTCAGATCATGGTCCACGGGCAGTTTCTTTTGGAATTAGTCATTGACACTGAGCGCTCTTTTCAAAACTATCAATAAGAGGTTGACAGGATTACAGGAATTGTTCTCGTAATCCAAGATTTTTTTATATAAACACAAAAAATTCAACTACTGAAGTAGGGACTGGAAATTATTGGCATAATCATAATCGCAGTGAATCTTCTCTTAGGCAAATTTTTCAACAGAATGGTCCAAGTACCTAATACGCTTTCACTGAATATAAGCAAAATTTTTAAAACCTATTCATGAATTACTATCAGTCAACCCTATGATCATTATTTATTGTGACCAGGGAAAACCGTCTGGTGTCAGCTTTCTTAACGTATTTTGTGGAAGAAGCCAAAGTTGTTTCATTTGAGGATATAATAGTCAATGAGACAAGATTTTCGTTGAATTACGATGTTTTGTGTGTTACTCTTCAGCCACTTTACCATACAGAAGAAACAATGTTTAGTTCATTTCATTTATGCATTTTTCAATAGTTTTAACTATTTTGAAAGACGGAAGATTTTCAGTGTAAATAACTGTAATAGTAACACAATGAAAGTTAGGTTAAGTATATGCATTTGTCCCCTCAACCCTTTTCGCGACCTAATTGTCGCAAAAGAATATAAGCGGTTTTAATGCGACATGATTGGTTTTATAAATGCGGAATGAAGATAAACTCTGTACTATTTAAAAACAAGGATATCCGTTTTTGCAGAGATGTAGCATGCTAATTTTAATATGTTTTCCAACCCTCACCTTATTGATAATTACATTCATATAGGTATCATCTATTCGAATACGGACCCGTGGTTTTGGCGCCAATGATTGTCAAAGGTCTCATAAGTATTCGATTGGAGTACTTGAGAGAACTAATGAGTTCTATAAATGTTCCATCTGAACATACTGAAAAGACGCCATCTTAATAACAAGAAGATGACGTTTTATTAACTGTCATTTTGTGCAAATAAATTAATATATGAAAAATCATTATTCAATGGATAATTTGTAAACTGAAAATTGTTGTGTGATAACACCCATGAAAGATTGAATAGTAGATCACATTTCAAGGAAGTAAAATAAAAATCAACAAAAAAATATTTTTTTTTGTAACCCGTTATAACTAAGTTTCATCAATAAGAATGGAAACATTATGTCCATGTGGAACTACACCGTGATTGGTCTACAAAAAACATTTATACAATCGTTTGGTTTTATAAATGTGACAAGTATTCCAAAACAGTCTTATACCTGACCAAAAAATAATAAGAAATGAGTGGTGTATAGAAGTTGTACATTTGTCGTATAGTGGAACGTAAGTTCATTAATCGAACAATTATAGGGACATGATATTAAGTTCTTTAATAGTTCGATTGAATATCGTATAAGAGTTTTGGTTGTTTTTGGTTGTCGTAAGAAAAAGTACCGAAAACGTTACAGAACATCTATAAGACATTAAATTGCTAGCTGGGATCTTACTGAAAACTGAAGTTTTAGCTTTCAAACACTTTTTGGGTAGCTTGCAGTGATTTCAGGAAGCTGAATATTTTTTTATTGAACAACATTCAGGGCGATCATGTTTAAAAAATAAAACTACAAAATACCTTCTGCATATAAGAATATGAATTTTTCGAACCTGGCTGGCAAAATACATTGAAAAAATCCTCAAAAAAATCTAAACCGAGAACTACAAAAAACCGCATAACATACATGGGGTGTTTTGGATAGCCACAGGTCTGGGGAATCTTAATATAATTTATTTATTGACGTCAATAGCCTGGACACCGGTATAAATTATTCAGTGAGGCACAACACTTTGACTATTTTTTATCAATAGCATGTCCAATGTTGGTTTTTAATGAAATAAAATCATATCGAAATAAAATGAAAAATATTCACCATATCCAAGAAGTTCATAGAATATTCAATAAAACAAGTATTCACTACAATGATAATACTGAGTGTAGATTCGCTATGAAATTCAAAAAAATCCACTAGTGGCATTTCATTTGAGTTCAGTATACGTCGATCATCCCCGTACATTTGCAAAGGGAAAAGAAACCATAATTGAAGGTCGTGACAATATTCAAGAGCAAAATTATTTGGTGAAAATTCAGAAGCACTAACGCCTACAACGTTTTTCTATCATCTTGCTTCTTCAAAGCCTAACATCCTTGATTGCATTCGTTTTCGTCTAAGACAGAGTTACTGCCATTCAATATCCAGCATTCTATTACTCTGTAATATCTTCCTCAGAAAAAAGATTTTTTCCTTCTGAAGCCATACCTAATCTGCTTTCACGAGTCGTTCCCTTTAAAAAGTGAGAATTGGTCGCCAGGTCGCAGCACGCTCCGCTTCCCTTTTCACCGTCTACTTACCGCTCTTTGACAGACCCGACCCCTTATTAACTCAATTCGTGCAACATGCCATGGAATTGGGATTACATCCGATGACTCTTCGCTTGATGTTGCCGCCAACGCCTTGGCTAGCCCGGTGTCGGTAATCAGCTTATACTCGCCATTAGCAACTAAGTAATACAATCTTGTTGCTCGAATAAATTCCGGCCTCAGTCAAGGCAGCACAAGCCGAGGAAGGCAATTTATTAAAAGTTGCGGTGGCACATTTCGGTAACATTCCGCTATTGACACATTCTCACTGAATCCGTAATTTGGTAAACGGGGCACGATCCAGGATCGATACTTATTCTGTGTGACTTTGGGTAGCAAATTAAACCTCTTTTAAATTCTTCCGTTGAAAAGGCATATTAAAAATGAAAAGGGAACTGTTCCAACAAGTAGTTATACGAAAACGATATCATTGTTTTCATCAACAAGGAGTTTTTTTCCGTATGTATCGATCGAGATGTGTTTAACCATTCAAAAGCGTAACAAAATAATATATTACGCCAAAATTATTAAGATTTTAGCAATTTTGAAGGTGTGAAATTGATACCAACCGAGAAGATGGTTGCATATGTCGTGTCACCATTTCTTCAATGACAGTTATGAGCGAGAGTTTTGTATGGACAATGAATTAACGTAGAGATAAAAAAGATGACCAACTGGTCAACCAAGGTATACCAAAGACTCGTGTACTTTCAACATTGTATCATCGATTTGGAGACCAAAATGGACATGACACTAAACATTTTATATCATGTTGCTATATTCAAGCTTTTCAAGTACATCAGCCCATTTAAGGTTACATCTAGAAATCAAAAAACAAACGGAATGAGACTGACTTTTCGTTGATGTTGCCGTCAACGCCTTGGCTAGCCCGGTGTCGGTAATCAGCTTATACTCGCCATTAGCAACTAAGTAATACAATCTTGTTGCTCGAATAAATTCCGGCCTCAGTCAAGGCAGCACAAGCCGAGGAAGGCAATTTATTAAAAGTTGCGGTGGCACATTTCGGTAACATTCCGCTATTGACACATTCCTTCTGAATCCGCAATTTGGTAAACGGGGCACGGTCCAGAATCGCTACTATGTAACTTTTGGCAGCAAATTAAACCTCTTTCGAATTCTTTTGGTTCTTCAATGACAGATATAAGCGAGAGTTTTGTATGATAATAAATGATCGTAGAGATAAAACCAATAACCAACTGGTCATAGTCAACGAGGGGTACTAAAGTCTCATTAGCTATCAGTATGGTATCATCGATTTGGAGACGCAAACTGCATATGTTTACCCATCTAGGAGTTTAAATTCATAAATGTAAAAAACAAATGAAATTTTGACTACATATGCATATGTTTACCCATCTAGGAGTTTTAAATTCATAAATGTAAAAAACATATGAAATTTTGACTACATCCGATGACTCTTCACTTGATGTTGCCGCCAACGCCTTGGCTAGCCCGGTGTCGGTAATCAGCTTATACTCGCCATTAGCAACTAAGTAATACAATCTTGTTGCTCGAATAAATTCCGGCCTCAGTCAAGGCAGCACAAGCCGAGGAAGGCAATTTATTAAAAAGTTGCGGTGGCACATTTCGTAACATTCCGCTATGACACATTCCTCACTGAATCCGTAATTGGTAAACGGGGCACGATCCAGGATCGATACTTATTCTGTGTGACTTTGGGTGGCAAATTAAACCTTTTTCAAATTCTTTTGTAGAAAAAGGTACACTAAAACTGAAAAGACGTCTGTTGCAACGAGTAGTCATACAAGTACGGTATCAATTTTTTTATGAGTAAGGACTTTTTTCTTTCTGTATGTATGAATCGAGTTGTGTCAAACCATATTGAAGCGTAACAAAACGCATCAAGCCAAAACTAGTTTTAAGTGTAGAATATTACCCACCGGGAATGTTATTTCTGCTGTCATGTCACTGGTTTTTCAATCGCAGATATGAGCGAGAGTTTTGTATGGATATAAAGGAATGAAAGAGATGCAAAGATGACCAAATGGTCAACCAAGGCTCACCAAAGGATCATGTGTTATCAATATCGTATAATCGATTCGAAGACGAAAAAATACATTGCACCAAGTATTCAAATGATATAATATTGTCATATTCAGCTCGTGAAGATATGTTGGCCCTTTTGAGAGTTTGAATTTATAAATACAAAAAAACAAATGGAATTGAAATTACATCCGATTGCATTACCGCCAACGTCTTGGCTAGACCGCCAAAATTAGTTCCATTTCAGCGATTTTGAAGATGTGGAATTGATACCCACCGAGAAGGTAGTTGCAGAAGTCATGTCACCATTTCTTCAATGACAGTTATAAGCGGGAGTTTTATATGGACAATGAATTAACGTAGAGATAAAAAGATGACCAACTGGTCAACCAAGGCGTACCAAAGACTCGTGTACTTTCAAAATAGTATCATCGATTTGGAGATCAAAATAGACATGACACTAAACATATTATATCATATTATCATATTCAAGCTTTTTTAAGTAGGTACATCAGCCCATTTAAGGTTCTTTATTCAGAAATGAAAAATACAAACGGAGTGAGACTGACTCTTCGCTATTGACACATTCCTTCTGAATCCGTAATTTGGTAAACGGGGCACGGTCCAGAATCGCTACTATGTAACTTTTGGCAGCAAATTAAACCTCTTTCGAATTCTTTTGGTTCTTCAATGACAGATATAAGCGAGAGTTTGTATGATAATAAATGATCGTAGAGATAAACCAATAACCAACTGTTCATAGTCAACCGAGGGGTACTAAAGTCTCATTAGCTATCAGTATCGTATCATCGATTTGGAGACGCAAACTGCATATGTTTACCCATCTAGGAGTTTAAATTCATAAATGCAAAAACAAATGAAATTTGGACTACATCCGATGACTCTTCACTTGATGTTGCCGCCAACTCCTTGGCTAGCCCGGTGTCGGTAATCAGCTATACTCGCCATTAGCAACTAAGTAATACAATCTTGTTGCTCGAATAAATTCCGGCCTCAGTCAAGGCAGCCCAAGCCGAGGAAGGCAATTTATTAAAAAGTTGCGGTGGCACATTTCGGTAACATTCCGCTATTGACACATTCCTCACTGAATCCGTAATTTGGTAAACGGGGCACGATCCAGGATCGATACTTATTCTGTGTGACTTTGGATGGCAAATTAAACCTCTTTGAATTCTTCCGTTAGAAAGGCGCACTGAAAATGAAAAGGGGACTGTTCCAGCAAATATAGTTATACGAGTACGATATCATTTTTTTCATAAGCAAAGAGTTTTTTTCGGTAAGTATGTGTCGATTTGTGTTTAACCATTCGAAAGCGTAACAAAGTAATATATCACGCCAATATTATTTCCATTTTATCGATTTGGAAGGTGTGGAATTGATACCCACCGAGAAGGTGGTTGTAGATGTCGTGTCACCATTTCTTCAGTTATGAGAGAGAGTTTTGTATGGAGAACGAATTAACGTAGAGATGAAAAAGATCACCAACTGGTCAACAAGGGGTACCAAAGACGGAGCCAACGACTCGTGTACTTTCATTATTGTATCATCGATTTGGAGACCAAAATAGACACTAAAACTATTACATCATATTGTCATATTCAAGCAGTTTTAAGTACATCAGCTCATTTAAGGTTCTATATTTTGAAATGCAAAAAAAACAAACGGAATGAGACTGACTCCTCGCTTGATGTTGCCGTCAAAACCTTGGCTAGCCCGGTGTCGGTAATCAGCTTATACTCGCCATTAGCAACTGAGTAATACAATCTTGTTGTTCGAATAAATTCCGGCATCAAGGCAGCACAAACCGAGGAAGGCAATTTATTAAAAATTTGCGGTGGCACATTTCGGCAACATTCCGCTATTGACGCATCTTTCTGAATCTGTCATTTGGTAAACGGAGCACGATCCAGGATCGATACTTATACGGCGTTCCCACGAGGCGTTATTCACGACAGTGAACCACGCTTTCGTGAAATACACTTCGTGTGAACGCATTCCTCACGAAAGCAAGTTTAAAAACTATGTGTTCACACAGAAGTGTATTTCACGAAAGCGTGGTTCACTGTCGTGAATAACGCCTCGTGGGAACGCCGTATTATTCTGTGTGACTTTGGATGGCAAATTCTCTTTTTAATTCTTCCGTTGAAAAGGTACACTAAAAATGAGAACGAGTCTGTTAAACAAATACTCATACGAGTACGGTACCAATTTTTTCATAAATAAGGACTTTTTTTCTGTGTCAAACCATAGTGAAGTGCAACAAAACGCATCAAGCCAAAATTCTTTTCATCTGAGCGATTTCAAAGGTGGGGGATGTAACCCACCGAAAGGGATATTTCGGCTATCGTGTCACTGGTTCTTCATTGGCAGATATGAGAGAGAGTTTTTTACGGCTAATAAATGAATGAAGAGATAAAAAGATGACCAAATGGTCAAGTAAGGCTTACCAAAGAGTCATGTGTTATCATTATCAATTACTGGAATAAATTCCGTCCTGAGTCGAAGCAGCACAAGCCGAGGTAGGCAATTTATTAAATAGTTGCGGTGGCACATTTCCGTAACATTCCGCTATTGACACATTCCTTCTGAATCCGTAATTCGGTAAACGGGGCACGATCCAGGATCGATGCCTATTATCTGTGACATTGGGTAGCAAATTAATGTACTGTTAAATTCTTCCGTTAAAAAGGCTCTCACTGTAAACGAAGAGGGGAATGTTGCGATGAGTAGTCATACCCGTACGGAAACCAATTCTTTTTGATATTTCAATATTTTTGTAGGGAAGAAATCACATTTTTCGATATATCCCAACATTCTTCGTGCATCGAATACCAGAAAATTTCTATTTATTGCTTCATCATATCAAGGTAACAATGAAGCGAATATATTACACTCCTTCTTTTTTAAATTATCGTCCTAATACCAATATTATGAAATGTCTATGTCGAAGAGCATTAAGAGACGAAGCCATTAATATGCTGTTCGGCAACAAGTAGTCTTGTTAGGGTATAGCTACTCCCAGCCTTACTCCTTGTATATCTGAGTTGTATTTTAATTGATGTAAATTACATATCCCAGTGTTGTGTCGAATTATATTAATGAAATAAAGATAGGTTATACTAATTTCCATTCCAAGCCTGATTTATTATTTATGTTTCATTCTGCTTCGGCTGATCAATAATTATTTTATTCTCAACACCAAATTCTTAATTATAATAATAATATAAATTCCATATCACTAAATAAAAACAGTTTGTGTGATCTTAATTTTGATGATTCAATTATTTATATTTTGAACATGTGTGCTTAAGCAATTCTCTGAAGTCATTTTTCTAGGAAAGTTGATACGAATATCCACATTGTGGTCCATAGCAGTAGAGTGCATTCCTGTCATACTATTTTGAATTTTTTTCCTCTTAATTGGTTTCAAGAATGTATCATGAGTTGCAAATCCGAAGTATGTTTATTCTTCTTTTGAACTCAAATAAAGCCGTTCTATACACTTTGAGGACCCCAAGGGAAGATTAACTATATTCAACTGGATATAAATTGAAATTTTGAGCAACAATAATAAAAAAACAATTATGTATGATGTGATTCAATTTTAACTTTTCTCAAATTTGAAAACAGAAATACAGAAGTTTCCTTCAAAATCAACATAAAAAACAATTTTGTCGCAAAATAAGATGACAAAACTGATTGAAGAAAAGATTTAATTTTTTTTATTTCGAATACTCTTATATCTTACAGTGAGAACAAGCTGATTCAAATTCGTTCGTGAATAAATGTGAGGAATATTTCAATAGTTTTTCCCTAATATCACTTCTATGTATATTCAATGCTACCCTGTATTTAAAATCCAGTTTGTTCTTCTAATGAAGAATTAGACTTATAATAATATTTTAACCAGTTTTTCTGATGGAACGTATTATCCGAAGGAGTCAAGCCTCTTTGTGAAAATGAGTTAATTTGAAAACCAGTGCGAATTGGTAGAAGAAATGGTACCTATGAATTGATCATAGAAACACGTATGGAAATAATACGCTGTATATAAATCCGTATTAGCATGAAAAATCTGAGCCGTCTATGGTCATAAATTAGCTAGAGGTTTATGCCATTGTAGGATTCCAAACCTCATTGTCTTCCGTTGTTATATGCTTCATTTATCTGCAAAAAACTGTCCCGTGGATATTTCCGGCTAACGATCAATACATCAGATGGTGTTGGATCGTAATTCACGCACCAAAATAGATAGGCAAAATCCCTGACAGGGCATTCATCATTCGGGATCTGAATATCAAACTCTCAAATATACCGTAAACCGGAGTTATTGTTTAACCGGTTGATGATGTCCGGAGAATTAATTCGGGTTCAGGCTTTGATTTCAGCATCGCATTCTCCTCGATCCCAACCCTCTTGGTAAATATTAATCGCTTAATTGTGGGGCCTCTTCGAAGATGGCGCTAATGGAAACTGCATACTCCTAGCGATTATCCTCGAGTTCTCTTAGTTGTGTTGATCTCAACTGGGGTATGTATGTGAAAGATTTCTTGTTGATTGAATTGCGGTGGATGCTGGATCGTTGATAGTTATGACGTTCAACGCTTTCCCGGATTCAACTAACTAATTCAGGGAGTCTGACTATGTAGGACGTTATGAATTAGGCCAGACAAATATCCCTGAGAAATCAATTGCCAGAAGTAAAAACTACGTCATTAATAAAAAATGGAACGATACACGCTTCAAGAACGCATGATATTATTAAAATTCACTATAAAAATGGTGAAAATTTGGCGAGAAGGTTCGTAAAACTCGAACATTTTTGGGTCGTCATGAAGCACCTTGTCGGACCGCAAAAAGAAATTGGTGAAAAAAATCGAGCTGTTGGTACAAGTTAGTGGCCGAAATGGGACAAATTGATTTTTGGACAACGTTCACTTTCAACAATACGGCGCTACGTGCCACACAAAAACGAAACCATTGATATTTTGCTGGAAAAGTTTCCAAGTTATCTCTTGACGAGGTGATCACAATTGACCATCGAGATCTTGTGATTTAAAACCTTGCGACTTCTTCCTTTGGGGCCACGGAAAGAGAAGGTCTAAGCTAATAGCCCAGCATCGATTCAAGACCTCAAAATTGGAATTCGTGAGGCTATCAAGGACATAGGGCAGCCACTTGCGATTTGGTTATGGAAAATTTCATTAAAAGGATATGGTCCTGTAAGCGTGGTGGTGGTGGTCATTTATCGGATGTTATTTTCCACTACTAACGGCATGGCTTCTTCTTTATAATGAAATAAACATCTGATCATTTATATGGAAAAATAGCATAATTCTTTGGATATCGTAATAATACCCCTTATTGGAAAATCCTTTATGAATTTCAGGAGGTGATACGGCATGAAAACACAATGTCATTATTCTACATCACTTTTGTATACGAATACTTCGCTTCCCGCGATAAGAGGTGTTGAAGTTTTCTTGAAAAAAAAAATGGCATTTAAGTAGGTGCTTTTTTTGAGCGCTTGAGATTTTTTTCACGAATTGAACGAAGAATTCGCATATAATTGGACAAAAGCTTTGGATTTCGGTTCTCCCGTCGATGTTGTCTACCTTGACTTCTCTTCTTCAAGAAGACCTGGATATTCTTTCTCGATGGTGTCACGACTGGATGCTTCCACTTAACATCCAGAAGTGTTGTGTACTTCATATTGGTAGGAACATCCAAAACATCCCTACTCAATCGATGGTCATCAACTACTGCCTGTTACTCAGCACGTTGATCGTGGAGTTACTGTGTGCTCAGATCTCGGAGTTACTGTGTGCTCAGATCTCGGATGGTCCGAACGTGTTGGGTCGGTTACGGCCAGGGCGAAGCAAGTAACATATCTACTTGGTAAAACTTTTAAAAATCCGATGTCTCAACCTGGACGTTTCTTTTTAAAACATATATAAGACTGATAATGGAGTATGCTGGTCAGGTGTGGTGGCCTTCAACTAGACACGACGAATTTCTCCTGGAGTCTGTGCAACGATGGGCCACTCGTCAGCCTTATTCTTCTCGCTTTCGCCCATCCTATGAAGATCGTCTCAGGATGTTTGACCTTCCTAGTTTCGCCGAGCGTCGATCAAGGGGTGATCTCATCTTCACATTTCGTGCGTTGAATGGACACTTTGGCGAAAAAATAAAAAACCTTTACCAGCTAAATATGAACAGTTTGCGTGGTCATCGCTTTAAGTTATCGAAGGAACCATTCAGATCATCGCCACGCCAGCAATACCTTCCCAACAGGGTGTTCGACGCTTGGAACCACTCCATCGACAATTGTGGAGTCTCCAACTGTCAATGCATTCAAGAACAGACTGGATAGATGGCATCCTCATTGATTATCGAGATTTCTTCTATAAATGTGTTTTTTTCTATATCAAATGTTCATTTCGATGTGGTTATTATTATTATTTTTTGGGTTTTATAGGTTTAACCTCAACCCTCATTCATTTTAAATAAATAAATAATTATAAGTTTGAAATATCCCTGTCGAGTACCACTATTTTTGTCTGTTTTTGAGAGCTCGTTCTACTCGAACGAGTTCTATATCGGTTTTGCCCAAATGTCTGTCAAGTCTCATATGAAATCCTCCTTTCAAGATCAAGGCTATTCTCAAATTTTTCATATTTTATCACTATGGGGTACGTATTTATCAATCGCTAAAATGAAGGAGCTCAATCTCAAGGACCGATTCATTTAAACAAGATAGGTGTATTGCGAGCAAAGAACCTGTAATTATTATAGCGAATATAATGAGGGTATCAAAACTCTTTGAATACGAGTCCCCGTTCTGAAACTTAATTGCATTCCATCCAATAATTATCCTACCGCTTCCGAATTCTGCAAAGAAATAGGCAATGAAGCAGCAATTAAAATAGTTACCTATATCGAGGTAGTTCCTGCTTAGCAACACCATAACAAACGAAGGTAATTCAGAAGGCATGCCTTGTAATTGCTATAAGTATTCGGATCCAATTACGAATTTCCCATATCTGCAACCCAATAATCAATGCACGTGGCGAGATACGCCATTATTCTCGAAATCCTGAGAGCCCAATACTTCAGCCTGAATGAGGAGTACTTGGGGAAATATACAGAATATGGATTATCGGAGTATGTTGTTTGAATAACCGCCATCTTAGGAGACAATTAAAATGAGAGCTTTCGCCTATTACTCATGGACTGAGGATTTATTCGACGCAAAATATGACATGTAAAGTGTTACAAATCTATATAAGTAAAAAAATTGAGAATAGCCCTGTGCAGGAGCTTTTGAGCGGTCTCACATTGGTGGGGCAATGAGACTATTACCCCAAAATATTCCAATTGAATTTTTGATGGTTCTGTTCGCACTATGGCCACAAAATCTTTCATGAGGCTTATTATGAGCATCTTGCATTTAGCCGCAACATTTCATTTCGATTGGTTTCGTTTTCTCTGATATATTGACGAACACAACCGAGGCATTTAGGAACTGAACTCACCCTGAAAATTTCAAGTCTCTAGGATAATTCCTTTGAAAGTTATCGTGGTAACGGCCGGCCCTACGGGCATTATTCAGTTAGACCTAGCTTCAGAGAGTCGATCCCTATCGTTTGAGAAAATCTTCGGTTCAAAAATTCGAAAATTAGAGACATTTGGGCAAATGAATAAAGCACTCGTTTAAGTAAAACGAGCGCTCAAAAAGAATCCCGTTTTTATGAGACATAGTCTGTGCATTTTAGTTTTGAATGAGTTTACTTCTTCATTTCCGCTAGGAAAGATAATATATAATATATAATATTCTTTGCTATGGCTGAGACGTTTGAAAGAAACGGTGTAATCACCTGTATGTAAAAAAAACTTGCAATAAGATAGCTTAGATATGTCTAATTTTGAATATGATGCGGCAAACTTTATCTCATCATCGCTTCATTCAAAATATCGCTTAAGTCGTTCTTTTGTCAATTTTTAGGTATAATCTTGTACAATATTTTGACACAATAATAAAATTCAAATTCACTACATTAATCACAGTGAAAATAGTACCCTGAGTTTTTTACCTGCAAGAAATACTTACATTCTGAGATAAAAAAATATGCAATGAAATGCAATTTTGTCCGAGAGAGTTGAGAAATTCTTTGATTCTTTTAAAATTGTCTAGACACAGATTAAGACAGCACAGTCCCCTCATTTAAATTTTTTTGGACAGAGAATAATCCAAACAAGATTAGAGAATCTCATCACCAGGATCAATTTTCTCTTAATGTATGCATTGGACCAATTTGGTGAATATTTGGTCCTCTCTACCAGAAGGTCAAATGTAGAGTCCTATCGTCACCAATTATTTCAATCCATACATCAACTCCTGATAATGATTTTCTCTAATTTCTTGTGGATTATCTTAGTCTCAAAAAATGAAAATGAAGAAACTGAGCTGCCTTTATCTGTGTCTAGATGATTTTGAAAGTAATCAGAAAATTCGTAACTCTCTTAGAAGGAATTGCATCATATTTTTTTCTCAAAATATATTCGTCGTAACTTCGCATACCATGTTTGCTGCGGATTATGTGGTGATTAGGAAAATTATTTCAAATTCAAAAAAGAGCAGTAGTATCTTTTTTTCACCAGATTCATTCGTTAGGTTGAAATTCATTTTGAATTGAAAAACGTATTTGAAAAAGTACTCATTACCTACCAAAACGAAAAAAAATCATGACAGGTGCGAAATTATTCTCGAAAACCTTCTTTTTTTAATTCAAGAAATAATGCGTCAGAGATTCATGGCCAATAGGGACTTATATCATGAAATCTTCTGGGAATTACGATCCCTAATATATGGAACCTCATTTTGAAACACCCTGTACTACTGGCGGAATTCAATTGTGATGTATTATTCCAAATATCTTCTTGAATTTAGTCTATCAAATAAAAAATATATGTTCTTTTCATTTTCGTATATGAATTACCTACCCAAAATTCTTGAGTGAAAAATTCACAATTCTCTCCATTAAGATTGTCTCGTTTTCGAAGAGATATGAATTAATACAGCTACTTCTTCATGAATTTTTTCGTATTTCATTTACCATTCATCGCGCAAATGAATTTCAGTCTGTTCCGGGAACGTATTTATGATGGTAATATTAATTTTATTCCAGCGGAGTACCTGTTTCAAGATCCAGCTACTCAGAATAAGAAAAGAAACAAAAAATGAGTTCGTTATGCTGACGAACGAAATGAGGATTCTTAGCGAGGGTATTTACATAAAATAAGTAAATATAAATTCTAATACTGGCTTTTTTCATCGAGTCCTTGAACAATTTCCTGCTCAGATTCTCCTCTTTATTTTTCCTGAAAAAATAACCTCTCTGTACAGGGTAGCCAGCATTAATGATCCCTGCACTACAATTTTTTTACCCTACGAGAAAGAGAGAAATGAATGGCAAATTCCTTTATCTTTTTTCGAGAAATAATTCATTTTTACGTAAAACTTATCACCTGTTTTTTCTCGTTTCAAAAATAAATAACATGTCAAATGTCGCTCTTGGGTCAGTGGCGACGCTAGTGGGGGAAGTAAAGGCTAGTCCAGAATTTTCAGTGGGGGAGGTGATTACTGGATTGAAACAATTTGGTTGAGCATAAGCCGTAAAAATTGAGATGGGACCAGGGCCAACCCTTGCCCCCCCAAGTGCCACCACTGACCAATGGACCGATATATATGACATATTATATTTTTCGTTGTTTGACATATTATTATATATATTTTTGAAACGAGAAAAAAATGGTGATTATTTTTAAGTAAAAGTAAATTATTGTTTCCATAAGACAAAACAAAATATTATATTGTAATGAATTGAGAAGGACAACCCTCAGCAAACATTAGATTAAGCCACTGTATTCCGATCAAAAAGTGTCTGTATAATGTTTTCGTTTCAAGTTTATAGCACAAAAAAGGACGGAGATAATCACAAAATTTAAATTGCTCAAATGTCAATTTTGGCTTATAACTCGAAAACAAAAGAAGAGCAATGAGGTTGGCGGCAAAATGAGTTTCTCGAAAGAAGATAACCGTAATGTGTCACTCATTTTTTCTATCACTAAGGGTTAAAAATTTATAGTACAGGGATTATCAAATCTGCCACCCTACCCTGTACATGTATTTTCAAGCAGGATTTTTTCAGTTTATTTAAAATGATGCCTACGAAAAATTTTCGGTATATTTTGAGGCTCGAGTGCAAAAAAGGTTCATTATTAATCAAGTTCGTGAACATTGAAGCTCATTTTGAGGTCGACGGAAGTGTTATAATAATCTTCGTTATCAATAAAGTGAATTTTTCCTACGATCCATTTCCAAATGAATACCGGTTAATGTCTGTAAAGAAACAAAGAATAGAACCAGAAGTAGCAAACATAAATGAGCTCATTAATATCAATATTTTTCGAGTTGGAAATGTCTTGGGAATATTTCCTATTTTGTGTTGAAAACAAAGAAACTCGTCTGGCTGAAAGAGATCGAGCAATTCCGAATAACTTCGATTAGGTATATTAATTGAGAGCGGAGAAGATGGAAAAAATCTGGGAGGTGAAAGGCAGTGAGGCAGAAAAATTCATTTTGTCATTTAGATTAAGCCCGAGCAAATGGATGGGCCGATAAGGTTTCCACACAGCTAGCGAGCTACCGATAATTGATTTATAGCTTTTTTTATTGAATCCGAGTATTATTCGAACATGAACAACTTCGAACAATGGGTTCTTGCTTCCCAGACGATCGGTGAAAAAAATTAAAATGGACTATCCCTAATTGTTTTCTGTATGTCCGAGAACGACTTGGAGCGAAACAGTTTCAATGAATTGTTTTTAGGTATATCACCAATTACAGTTTTTTTTTCCTAGAATGAATATAGAAGTCTAATGGTTTTGGACCAATGTTTTATATAATTCTTTTGATACATAGGGTGAGAGGTTCAGTTGTTGACACTCTGATATTGATTAACACTGTGCACATTTATACCGAAGTGATAAACTTTTTGTGCTATCTCGGGTTTTTATCTGTCTCCACTTATTTCAGAATATTTTTTTCTATTTGGGTCAAATGCAATTTCCTCTGGTTATCGTTCTTAAAACGATGTCATTTGGCGCGAGTTTTTTGCTGTAGTGTCAATAAGTGTATATAATATATGTTTGTTCACTTATGAATAGCGACTGCACATAATTGCGTATAATTTTCGATTTCGTTCTGTTCCATATTCGTTGAAAGTTTAATTCTGTTTTGGAGGTTCCAATGAATATTCAATTGATGTAAGTAAACCCTTCAATGATTTATATATTAGGGTTAAACCATATGTCAATAACTGCGCCAATAATATTACATCGAACAGTGATTGACGTAGGGTCTCCCTTATTATATAAATCATTGGGTGGTTTACCTCCATCAATTAAATATTCCTCGGAACCTTCCGAAAAGTAGAAAACTTCTAACGAATATAAAATAGAACAAAATCAAAAAATACACGCAATTATGTGCAGTCGCTATCCCTAAGTAAATTCTAACATATACACTTATTCACACTACTGCGTTTTTAAAATGATAACCTGACCTGAGGAAATTAAACTTGAACCAAATAGAAATGAAACAATCTGAAATATGTGGAGACAAATGAAACAACCCTAGATAACACCAATAGTTTATCACATCGGTATAATACATTTGTGAAGATCAATACTTTTTGTTACTTCGTTGTTTACTCAGAATGAACCTTATCATTTCTCTATAATTTTTAGTATGAATGACGCATTGCCTTATGAAATGAGAATGTATGAGTACGAGAGCAGGATGATATTATACCCTAATTGATGTGAGAGTGAGATGAAATTATGTCAATGATTATCATACTGAATGTCAATGACTATCAAAGTATGTCAATGACTAGCAAATATGTAACTTCGATGAAATTGGTGTCTCCTTGAATATTCAATCGATATTTATTGAAAATTTGGAAGTAACACTATAGTATCAATATTCAACCACATCTCCGTAATAATAACCAATACGAATATGCCTACTTAAAGTATCCATGCACTTAAGGTGTCAATCACTATAGCTTTTACCCTTACTTTAAACATTTTTTTTTATATCTAACAAAATAGCATGTGTATATCCTATCATCCAGCAGAGGAAATTTTATAGTGGTACCAAGAATTTTCGATGTATATTACAAAAAATAAGAGCCATGCTGAAAAAATGTGTGTAAAGAATGAGCAGAAATTTTTATTTCAAAGGAACCTTCGGATTGAAACAAATTGCATGTTTTCCATTCATATAGTGGGTGCATCAATTTGGGAAATGTCTGTGCAGCATTTCGTTGGGTATGTCCTGAGACGATCATAATGAAAATGTGTTTTGAGATATCCCCATAAGAACAGCGACAGTGCTGCCGCGAAGGAGCAATTAAAACTCGAGCTATATGCGCCGTGGCACCGTCCTGCTAGAACCACATATTTCAAACATCCATCTCGTCGAGTCTAGGAAGGAAAAACTCCTGAATCATTTTGACATAACGGTCAAAAGTCACTGAAACTGTCCGTTTGTTTTCTTCAAAAAAATATGAACCAATTACCGCAACTCGCGATAGATGATATCACTTGGAGAACAACATTCGTTTAGTCATCACCCACATTCCTAACTAAATGCTGTGCAGAGTTGTCTGACATTTTCTAAAACTATTTACTCGTTGTGTGGATGATAATGGACATCATTTGCCAGACATCATCTTCAAAACTGTTCAAACATGAACTTCAAATGTCATTTTTTATTATGTGAAATCAATTAAATCGATATTTAGTATGATTGAAATTTTCAAATCAGCCTACCCTGTATATTGGAAGGTGATATAATACGTCACTGTAGATTATTTCCGAGAATAGCCATGCCAACTAGGGAAATTTCTAGTACAAACTGTACATGATCCATTTTTACCCATTCTCGCATTCAACAATGCGAGAACATAGATACTTCTTACCATAGTTTAAAAAAAAACCGATAGGATGTGCTTTAAAATAAAAAAAATCTCGAAATACTTGGAAATGGTGGTTCATTTGCATCAATCTGACTTGAATCAATTATACGACTAGATACCGAAACTTCACCTGAATGCACTATGAAATTTATTTAAAGCCAGTTTTTCGAATGAACATCAACATGCGAAAATGTTGACAATCACCCATTTGATTATATTGCTTTTTCATGTTCGAAAACCCCATCAAATATGTTTATAGTTTCTCATCTTATTCACAATAAAGTTCATGAACTATAACTTTGATAGACATTCCTGTCTATTTCCTATAACGTTATACTCTTGATATGATTTCAATATTGTATTATGAAATACTGTATAATTTGCAAGAAAATGGAAAACATATATCGATGGAAATATAAGCTGGGAGGATTCTGCATTTCTAAAAACTTGATAGATTTTCACCCTCAGTCTCTGAAACAGAAATAATTAAAAAATATTTGAAATGAAAATCTTTGCACTAATTTGTCAGGAGCAAATTCGTTTTGAAAAAATTGTTGCCTAACAGTAAAACTAAAAAAGGAAATAAATCAAAAGGATAATGTAACGTTTCGGTGTCTATATCAGACACCTTCTTCGGACAAACTTGTAAAATCTTGGGAATTGTGTGTTTTTTCATTTGCAGTCTGATTGATATTTGAAGTTGTCAACACATGGAGATGATGATTCATTTAATTTTACAATTTCCTGATGTCATTGCTTTCTTCAATAAATCAATCCAAATACGATCGATATAGACACCGAAACGTTACATGATCCTTTTCATTTATTTTCTTTTTAGTTTTACAGTTAGGCAACATTTTTTTCATAACCACTTTGCTCCTGACAAATTAGTTCAAAGATTATCGTAGGAACATTTCATCTTAATTAAACAAATTTCAATTATTTCAGATTTCAGATACTGGGGGTGAAAACTTATGAAGTTTTCTAGAAATGGAAAACATGATTGTATAAAACAGCAACATTCCAGATTTGAGTAAAGTAGCGTAGATGATTATGGGTGGTTAGTATAAATTTGATTATGTTCTTCTTATTATTTGAACATATCAATGGCGACGGCGAGATAACGTATCGTCGCTAATAACTAAGGTGGATGCGACATACTTCTTGCAAAAATTCCTATTGATCTCAGTTTATAGAGGAGTATATTCATTTCGTTTCAACACTTCTGAAAAAAATGATGACTCTTACACCCTTCCTTTTTATTGAACTATCATATTTCATAACGAAAACAAACTTTTGCTTTGTAATTTCATTTGATCCTCAAATTCAATCCATTGATACCGAGCTTGGCCTGTCTAACACTAATCGAAATATCTGATAATCCAGGAAAACTGACGGAAAGAATCCAAATAATAATCCAATATCAAAACTGTTAGATTATTGTCTGACTTCGTTTTGTATTCTTTGTTTGTAGTTCGAAGTGAAAGTAATAATAACTCCCTGGAAACAAGAGAACTTCTTTAGCTACATGAGTACTTAGCGTGTGGAAACCGCTACTATTCATCGGATGTTTACGTTTTGAATTAGGCTGAAAATAAGTGATTCATAGGAATTCGAATGCTTTGTTTTGAGAGGTGATAAACGCACAATATTCGAACGTAACGTTGAAGATAAACACTGGAAAATAAACATGGTGATTTCATTAGACCCCACAATTCATACACGAATAATAAACAAAGCGTCTTTGAATGACAAAATATAGCTTCAACAATAAATCTGACGCGAATATGCTGCAGCTGCTGAAACATACATTCGTTTCAATTGTTTAGCGAATCTGCTTGTTAATTCTTTGTTTTTTTACAGGTGAGTACTGGATCAGGCGATGACGCAACACTGAAGTAAACATGAAATGTGTTTGTGAGTTAATATCTGATTATTTTTCATATTGAATTCGTTATTTTTTCACAATTGACATTTCCAGTGGTTTCTAAAGAAAATCGTTTCAGAAATACAGTGGAACTTTCCTATAGCGAACGTCTGTATAACGAATTTCTCTGTACAACGAATTTCGTTCGAGACCTTGAATCCAAATTCCATGTTGAAAACACCCCCTAAAACGAAGTAAATTCTCTCTATAACGAAATATTCTGAAAACAAGAACCCCACTCTTTGAATGGATATTGGTAAAAAGGTATAAGGGTGGGTTTTTTCCATAATTATCCATAATACCCATAATAAATCCCTACCATAAACTAACCATTACGGCAGGCGGGTAGATCCCTCCGAAACGTTGGATTCAGCTGGAAATGTTGATAATGACGGTTACTTTAAATGATTTCGTTAAAGTTAATGTAAATATTGTAACAAATAAACTTACAACTGAAAAGGACATATTTCACAGTGTCAAATGCGGTGTTCGACATCACTACGATTACAGTGATGATACCGACAGCTTTGATTTGGAGGGGCAACCGGCCGAAAAACCAAATCGTGAAAAGGATCTTCAAGCCTTTAAAAATGTCGTCTCGCTTTCCGGTCCATTGAAGGGGTTCCGGAAAAAAATTGCATCTTTGAGAAAAAGCGGAGTTTTTTTAGGAAAAAAAATGTTTTTCAATTGTATCAGTCAGACAGAAATAACGAATTATTTGCCCAAATAATCGTGAATTGCTATGTATTGTGAACGTACCGTCATAAAATGCCTATAAGCTATTAGAAATGCATTCACTCACCTTTTCGATACTAGACATTTTGATTAGCGATTTCGTTATATAAATAGGGAAGTTCCACTGTAATTGGCCCTCAGAATAGCGATTATTCGTTTTTTGTTCCTCAGTCAGGATTTCGAGAAGAAAATAATTGAAATCACCTTAATACTCTTGCGATTTCAAACGATCACAATTGGCGGTTGAGTGTGGCGTACGCGTCAGCGTACATTTCACTGGATGAATGTTGAATCACAATTTTTAAAGATGTGAACTGGTCACTATATTTTATGTTCTGTGCTGGTCACTATGTTGTGTGCCGTCATCTCCACTAATCATGCTTGCTCGTACGTCACCATGGCTCGGCGTCTGAACTTACCAGTATAGAAATCGCATTTTCAATATTTCATTGGGAATTAATTACTTGTAATTTCAATCTGAAAACAGGGTTTTTTTGAAAGAGTATGAAACCGCTAAAGCAGTCCAAACGTTTATGCATTCAAAGTTAAATGATAATGAAGCATTTGAGTAACTTGCAGTTAAGGAATAACATGTCACGTTCAACATTTAAACAATTGTTCATAACGATAATAACTCAAATCTGTGTTACGTCATAAAAGTTAAATATCTAGGAATAACCCTAGATTGTAACTTCTGTGGAATAGGCATGTTGATACTGCTTCTGGCAGAGCTGAAAGGCTCTAATCGCGTGCAGACGTCTATGCGGCAAAAATTGGGGTTCTAACCCAAAATACTGCGATGATGTACGTCATGATTGTGAGACCTATAATCACATATATGGGGGAGTAGCCTGGTTTGCCAAAGCGAGTCATGTAATTACGAGAAAAAGGCTCGATAAAGTACAGAGGCTTGCATGTGAGTGCCTCACTGGAGCTATGAGAACATGCCAAACTAGGGTACTTGAGGTCATTACGGATCCCACACCTCTACATCTAGTGATTGAACGGGTAGCCCATGAGTCTATCGTTAGAATACCTAAGGAAGGTACAGGTCATGAGAGAATAAAGAATCAGAAAGTACGTTTCTCTCTGAAAAACTACATCTCATCTGCGAACCTCCAAAGTGATATAATGATCAAGAAAGTAAGCACTGATAAAAACTTCAGGACATTTCTATAAATCTGGAAAGAAACTATCAGAAGTGCGATATAGCCACACACTCAGATAGTCAAGCTATCGACTCAAAGATGATCTGGGAGCGCCGGAACAAACTCAATGAGGTAGGCAAGAAAAATAAGGTCTTTTTAACCTGGGTTGATTCGGGAATCAAAGGAAACGAAGAGGCCATTACACTTGCTAAAGAGTGCACACGAATGTCACTCATTGGAGGAATTTCTAGAGAAGGAGAAAGTTGAGAGGGAAAAACTCTGGCAGAATCTCCCAGAGATGGATGATTCCACTAACTTCCTTCAGAACTTTGAAACAGCAAGATCTAAAAGATATCTGGATCTTGGTAAGAAACAATTACACCTCCTCACTGGCTTTCTTACAGGACACTGTCGCCTTAAGAAGCACCTGTTGAGGATGGGATTGTCGGACACTGTAACCCCTTTTAAAATAATAACTATAACCATAACTACGCCATAAATTCTGCTTTGCTTTCATACCCATCAATTAAATCGATCAAATTTTATTTTATCATATTACTGCTGCCAGTATCAAAAAAATTTCTATATAGAAGTTCCCACGCACATAAGCCAATGCTCAAAAATCACTTCAAGAAGACTAAAAGAATGAATTACTGCCCTAACTGAAAATTTCTTTCCCTTTTCCATTTTTCTCCAACGAAATTCAGGGGCATATGCCCTCCGAAATCCACAGACTTCCGTCTTTCGCCTTCGCCAATGAAATTTATCATCAGTGTAGACAGCATTATTCAATTGGTTTCACACTTCGGTACGCCCCTGTTTCAAGGAGTATTAATCGAGATGCACCCCAAGATTGAAAAGGAGCTAGCGAAAGAGCTTTTTATATGCCATTTAAACGCCATCCACGTTTAAGTGAATCCCAGAAACTCGCTTCACGCAGTGAAGGTGGTTAGACGGTATATCTTCAATTGATTTCTTTTCAATTGAACCACTCTAAGGTTCCTTTCGAAAGAAACCCCAATTTGATAAAAAATAAGTGGAATTTAAATTCGACCGAGACTTGAGGAACGAATAATGATTACTGTTAGTTTTCAGATGGCGAAATTGATGGCTTCTGCTGCCACTGCATAGACACAATTATTCAAGAATAAACTTGAAAGTTATACCCTTACTATATTAAGGTAGATGTTATTGGTACTAATGCCAATAATTCATTCTTTTGGTCTTCTGAAGTGATATTTGAGCAGTGGCTTATTTGCGTCGGGTGGGGACTTTTATATAGAAATTATTTTGTTACTGGTTGCGGTAATTCACTCAAATGAAATTTTGATTTTACACTGCGCAAAAAAATTAACGCACAACCTGAAAATCTCAATTTTAATGAAAGTTAACTCTACATTGACTTAATAACTTATTTTTATGTTCTCTCGGGAAGGTTTTTAACTAAACAAGACACGTAAATGAAGAAAAATTCATTATTCATTATCATTCTGCTTTGAATGGATTAACTCTTAAACCGTTCTAGAGGTTTTACACAGAAATCTTGTTTGTGAATAATTATCAGTGATTTCAAATGTGTCCTGAATTGTGATCAATTTGAATATTCGGAAATACAATCAAATTATTTGTCTGCCGAGGAAATTCGGAGTAGATTCAGTGTTGGAATAGCTCCGTTCAGTTCGAATTATGTATGATGATTTGTTTTTTTTTAATATCTTCAGAACGAGAAATTTTCAGGACAAAAAATCCTACCGTTTTGAAATAATAAACTTCGTGACGGAATGACTCAGGGACTTTTCATGGTCCGTATGTGGTCGGCATATCTCGACTAAGTTAGCTAATGAGTCTGCTGGTTTTTAATTTATGGATACTATACATTTTTCTAGAATCTTTCGACAGCACTATCTTCCTGGTCGAGTGGAAGCTTCATATTCAACTTCTTGAATATAATGCATATACTTGTGCAAAGTTTTCTGAAGATCCTTAAAATAGAAGATCGAAAAATCAAAAACTGTGGAACCTATAGCTATAAGCTATTCTCTGTACATATAAACCGTCGATAAAGAATGACGCAGAAATAGATACTCAACGTCAACCCAATTCTTGTTCGCAAGAGAAAATATTCCTTCGATCTATAATTTCCATCTATGCCAAATAACAGAAAAAAAAGGATAAATAATTTCAAAAACATATTAGTTTTTTCCGTGGAACAATCATATTGTGAGAAGGATACATTCCATAGTATATAAATTTTTATAATATGAAGTTTCAGAAGAGATACTCCTCAATATTTTTGTTCGGCTGCCCATAATGCATTGAAATAGGAGAAACAATCCTTCAAAATAGTTCATTATTGGTGCATTTCATGTACGTTAAACTATGCTTTCATTTTGAGGTCGACGGAAGTAGTTATTTCTGTATTAAGTGCGTAAAATGAGTGTTGTTTTCATGGCACATAAAAGTGTCAATTTTTCGCCGAAACCGCAGGTCGAGGCCAAAATTCACTCAAATGTGTCATGAAAACACGAAATACTAACAACATTTTTTGTACAATTGTGAACGTGAATTTACCATTCTGAAATATAATTATCGAGGAAAATGCTTCCAATACAATATTTCTATGCATCCTAATCCAGTGATCTTTTGCGTCGTTACTATAGAAACTTACTTTTTTTAACGGTGAAGAAAAGTGAGGTTTTTTTTACCGATAAAAAAATTATAACGGTGAAAAAAAGTAATCAATTACACATCCATAGTGATTAAAAAGGTCAAGTTTTTTGACAGTTCTACAAAAAAATCATTTTTTGTACACTCACTAGAACAACTTGAACATGACGAACCCTTAACTCCGTTCTTGCTGGTCTGGAAAGTGACCTCGACAACTTATCGATTCCCTTATGTGTGAAGATTTTCCCCTCCCAGTTATCCTTCTGTCTCGGAATGTAAATATTTCGAACTTCCGCAGAAAACCATTCGGGGGTTCCGCTTCCATTTCCTCCCCCTCGCGGGGTATTATATTTCGCGGAAATTAAAGTCTTTCCAAGCCGTTTAATGAATAGTAATGAAAGATGAAACAAACACGCCATCAACGACGGTTTCTTGTCCAGAATCTGCAACAGCGTCACGTGTGCCGATTGCGACACGTTCGTGTTCATGATTCTTCGGAATAGACAACGCTTTGTGAGCAGATATTGTCGGGATGATATTTATTTATGGTATGTTAGTCTATGGCACGAAGGTGGATTGATAAATTTTCAGGGATATACTACAGGGTTGTCTCTAACAAAACCATTCTCTGAATCAGTCACTCAAAAAAAATCGGGAAAATGTGAATTGATTTTGAATCATACTTATTTTTTGGCAGGGAAATGAAATTTTTTCATTCAACCCCTAAGCTGCAACCCTTTCTACTTTTTGTCCAAATGTGAACATGTCGTTGAAAACTCATGACAGATGGTATCTTACTACTCTTTATTTACTTTACTTGTTCAATTATAAGGAAATGAGAAAAACCCCATGTATACCATCTTTCATTCACTCTATGTTACATCTTTGAGATAAAATAACATGGAGATGTTCAGCATATCATGTTTTCCGAGAAGTTGAATAAATTGTTACTTTTTTGTGCCATGTTTATTGCCTCCATAAATAATGATCTTTTTTCCATTATTTCGAAATTAAGTTTCTGTAATATTGAATTAAACTGTTCTATTCATTCATATTTGTATCTTTAAAAGATATTTCAATTTTTTAAACAAGTTTTGATAATTCTGGATATAACCGGGTGATGTGGGAATAAAATGAGAAGTCAAAATGAAGCGTATATTTTATTCAATGCAAAATATTATTGATTTCGAATTTAACACACTACTCAAATTTGAAGTAATCGAAAATTGACAATCGCCCTATTTCTACAGGAAGATTCGATGTCATTCATTAGCCCTAAATTAGGAACTTTAACACATATAGACGTTTCATGTGATCTTATTTATATCACCCCTGTTTCATGCGTCTTGTATTCGAATAAATCTTTCGTTGTGTCATTCTATGATTATAACTGATTCAAGCTACTTTAAAATTGGAAAATTTTCTAAATCTCTTTCTCACAAAATGTATGGTCGTAGGATAATAATATAATTGATGATTTGCCTTCCGCCTCGACAATTTGCATTCAATAGATTACAATGATTCGAAAATAATCATCAAACAAGTTTCATTGGTTGACTATACAAAATAATATTGATTCTTTGTGAGTGCGGTCAGAAAGAGAGTTGAGTTTTGAATGTGAAATAATATTGGAATGGCAATGGCTATATTTTCCAACTTTTTCGCTGAAGTGCAAAATTGTTCCGAAGGAAAATGACAAAGTTAGTTCTTGCTTATTAAATCAAGAGTATTCATCTGTTCAAAGTTTTCATTGTTCGTTAAATTCATATTGTACTCGTATATTGGCTACAGTTGTGCCTTGATTTATGATATTTAAGACATTGGGAAATATTGGAAAATCAGTACTAGTGCAGCGCTGGTGGAAATAATAAATGAAGCATTCTAAAATTGAGTTGTTCGTTTTGACTGAGATTTATGACGTAAGTGATCATATAACTCTTTTGTATAATGAATAACTTCATGTAACCAGTTAGATATGTCGAAACCCTAATTTATAGGATTCAGAATATTAATTAGACATACCTATTCATCTTACCAGCCATTCCATCTTCTATATATGGTTTTTTTGATTGACTATGATTTTTCACTGTCTTTATGTTCAGATCTTCATTATAACAACTGCAAGAAACGAAATCTCTAGTGGATGTAACCGTTTTCACTGGTTCTGTGTAGGAGGATATAATAATGCTTGGCCATATTCGACCTGAGGCGAATAAATAAATTTGTTCAATTATTTTTCTGTCAGTTCTAATTATTGGCCTAAATGTGGAAAAGATTGTGCAATCCTATTATGTGTTGAAATATTTCATATTATGGCTTCGAAACATTACTCTTTGGAATTTTTTAGATTTCAAGAACTTCTGAGATTTCCTATGTGCCATTCTAAAATTTCACAAGAGATCTCTCGTGAAATATTTCAAGGCATATTTCATGAAAGATTCGCTGAGAACTTAAGTAACATGAGGACTTATATAATTATTCATTAATTTATTATCGTTCATTATCGATAATATTGTGGTTCTCTCCTGGTTTATATTTCCTCGCTCAGATCAGATTTTGATTTCGTTGAAACCTTCGAAATATTCTGGATTCAAAAAATTTCTGATGTGAATTCAGATAATTATAATACTCGTAGAATTTTGGTGAAACTAAATCACAGAATTCGATTTTGAATAAGATTTCATTGAGAAAACTGTTACGAAAATTTGGATGATTATTTTCAGAAGCCTGAAGAAAAACAAGAGTGGAGTCTTCTAGAAAAAACATAACTTTGCGAAGGGCTGCTACAATATGGTAAAAATGTAGACATTTTACCAATCTATGAATATAATGATAAAGTTTCAATTTCTTCGAAAAATTCCATTACAAAATATATGCACGACTTTTATTGTGTATTGCAAGTTATCCTTATGGTGAAATGTTATGTTTTCTTTTACTTCGGCGATTTTTTCTTGAAATTTAATTTTTTCTGATGATATATACTCAGCAGTGAAACATAATAAAAATAATGTACTGAAAACTAGCGGTTAAAAGCTTTTAATTGCAGGTTTGTCCCTGAATAGAATGAGCAAGATATACAGGGTGTTTCTGAAATAGGGTTCCGAATTTCTACTGCATGTAGAACTCATTAAAATAAGTCAAAATGTTCCTATAAACATGTGCCCTAAAATGCACCCTGAGAAAATTACAGGCCCTAAAAGGGTTCAAATGAAACTGGTTTTATCCAGTTATTTCAAAAACGATAAAAGATAAAAAGACGAAATTAACGGAACATACATAACTTTTTACGACGAGTAACATGAGCTAGGACATTTTTCATTATTCGAATCATAGGCGTTCTTTTCAGGGGGGTGAAAAGGGTATCAAGTCCCTAAAAAATTTTGTACGACTTTTTTGCAATTTTTTTAACAAATTCATAAATTTTTGACAGTTTTACGTGAAAAATGTTGTCTTTGCGTAAGTCGATATCGGCAGCGGTTTTGTGTAAAATGAGTTTGAAAATTGTCATACAAAGGCCTGTAATTTTCTAAGGGTGCGTTTTAGGGCACATGTTTATAGGAACATTTGACTTATTTTAATGAGTTCTACATGCAGTAGAAATTCGGAACCCTATTTCAGAAACACCCTGTATAGATCTTCAGTACAAAATGTAAAGCGCTTTCACCATAAAACAACATCTCCAAATGCTCGTTTCACAAAATAACAGACATGACCAATGCTTTGTGAGTTAAAAAAATATTCCCCGCCTGCATTAGTTATACGAAAAACATGAATCAACCATAATACGTTTATGTGCACGTATCGATGTTTTTTTACATTAAACCCACACTTTTCGAGAAAGATGAGCCTAGATAACTCCCAATTCCTCTTCTTCCATTATATATTCCGGAGTTCTTTTGAGTCCGACGCCTCTGGCCCCGGTTTCCCGTTTATGCAATACACACGTGAGTTTTCCCTCCCTGACGGCGTTTCAGTTGGCAAAACTGAATTTCTCGAAGCGTAACACTGTCACCCAGAGTAATTAATGTTTGCACACCAGAGGAACTTCCATAACAAACCACATCAAACGCCGAATTTAGCCGGAATAAAAACACACTTTTATGGTCCGAATGGAACAGTTTTCGTCCTTGGTATGGCGGCGGACCTGACCGGTTATTCCCAGCGCAGGACTGTGGAAATTTGCATTTAAATTGTTAGGTGCACTCGGATATGATGATCGTTTTGGACCTAACGCCCGAGATGCCCCTTTTCCATGCAAAATTTCATATCTCGTTGGTGACCTGTCTGATGAAATAAATAATTAATCAAACGCAGGTCACTAATGGGATTTTTGCGGGAAAATTTAATCAGGCTCGGGTTTGGAATATTTCAACGGAAAATGGTGAAATAAGTCGGATTTATATTGTCAGTTTTATATTCGGTTCCAATATTGAAACGTTGACTCTTTTATTCAGACAAGCATATTGAGATAATTCAATTAGATATGCCATTTTTAAGCGAGTATAACTGCCTCATATTTTTTTAATTATATTGTTTTTCTTTCATATTTGATGATCATTTTAGATTTTGTAGAGCTAGTTGCTTCTAAATCTGAAAATCAATTTGTTGGTATCAAAATGAATAATATAAATTTCATTTTCAAGGAAATAAAAGAACAGAGAAATGTTTTATATTATTTTATCATTTTTCGTTGTTATCATGTTAGCCATGATATTATAGCGGAGAATGAAATGAAAAAAGTTGATATGTCACTCGAGAGTACACTGAATGAGGTATTTTCTACTGAAGAGAAAGCGTGTGCACAATTATTCATATTTCATCGAAACAACCATTGAAAAAATATGACTGATTTTGTTAGCTTCAGAATCGTGTTATTCTACTTCTTCCACGCCTACAATAAAAGTGTTTTGTGCACATAGACTCTCTCATCTTGTAGCAAATTTATTGCCCTTTCCGAATATATGGTCAAATTTGATGAGACCACAAATAAAACTGAATAATTATCTTTTAGAGAAAAAACTTGAAATTTTTCGTGAAATTCAGAAATGTTGAATTGAAGAATAACCGTCAACATTTCGACCATGTGTTATATGACATTTTTTGTTGCAAATCACTTGCATAATCACCCCTCGCAGTTTGTCCACTTTAAAAGAAGTATATTTTCAATTCTGCTAGTTCAAATTCTTTCTTCATTGGTTCCCCTCATGTTTTGAATGGGAAGAAGATCTGGTGAAGGTGTTAGCCATGAATGGTTGTCACTATGTGTTCTCGCATTCAAGCTCGAATATCAGGTTGTTTTCATAGGATTTTTAAGTGGTTTTCACCATTGTGGAAAGAAGTGTCAGCAGATATAAGACAAAATTCTATCATTCCTTTTACGGAAGTAGCTATATTAAAAACAGAGGAAAAAGAAGTACTTCAGTGTGGCAGATTTATTTTGTAAGAACCGAGTGCTTTCGGCCTAGGCCATCATCAGGGTTCCGTCAGTAATATTACTGACGGATATTTGACATGTAAAACGTCTTTCTGATTGTTTTGACTGATCTTTTATATTTTATGTATTTGACTGCTATTTGTTGTACTCTGTTGAACATTTATGTAATTTTCATGTTAAGTGCTACCGTTTGCAACTATCCTGGCATCCAGCTTGTGGTATTATTCTGGACGGGGAACCCTGATGATGGCCTAGGCCGAAAGCGCTCGGTTCTTACAAAATAAATCTGCCACACTGAAGTACTTTCTTTTTCTCTATTTATCAAACTTAGTGGGCCTCAACCTATTTGTCGATATATTAAAAACATTTTATTTCTTGACTGACAATCAATAATATTTTAGAGATATTTAGTGGTGCCTTGCAAATATAGCCAGAAACGACTTTCTTCACAATCTATTCTATGAATAACTTTTGTTTCAAAATATTGCAAACAAGGTAGGTATAATAAAATTATGAGGAATAATGTTAACAGGATAATTTCGAAATTGACTTAAATATACAAAACTAATGAACAATATACAAATCTTTGTGTTTGTCTTTATATTAGTCAACAATATTGGCCACAATTATTTTCGATTTATCAAACTCAACCCTATTTATTGTTTAATTGGACCGTCAATCATAAAAACTGCATAAACCGCACAAAAATCATTGTACCCTCAGTGGTGGGATTATTATTAAAAACTGAAACAACATAAATGGTTACTCATGTATTCTTAATTTTTATACCATCATTTCAACCTCAAACGTTGTTCTTCTAATGCTGGCTTCATCTAAAGCTCGCAATTAAAACTAGTTCAAATTATGGTACAAACTGAAACTGAAGAGAAGAACATGCAAATAATGAGCATATGGGCAAAAATCATTCTGTTTTTGTCCATAATCAAACAGATGTCATGATAGGACAGCTTCTACCAATGAGAAACTACGGAAAAATATCTCAGCGCGAAACTGCTGCCTTTTATCAAATGTGTAATTAGCAACATATTGTCCAGGGGTAACAATTAGTTTAAAACCAACACATTTTTCCCATTATAAAGGTTGAAACTCCACTTCATAAATCAATTTAGTAAAGCACATCTGACAACAGGTATAACATTTGCCGTAACCAACGCTAACCAAACTGGATTTGCTTTGTTTTTCACGGTAGAACAACAGGGTTAAAATTATATGTTAAATATCGTTCGCCAGATAATTATTCACCGGAGCTTTGGGTTCTTATACGCATTTGTCCGAACAGGAGGGTCACAGACAAAGAGTTATTTGCTAACCGGTGTAGTCATGTTCCTGTAGATATGCTTGGTGGGTTGTTGTGACTGTTAAGTTTAAACGCGTTAGGGATAATTAACGAAATAGAAAAAAGTGTTTTTTCAAACTTGATGCCGATGATTTTGTGAGTTGAGGTCACTCAAATAAAGTTGTTTCACTTTCTCTGCATAATAGGTCAACCGATTGTAAAGGGGTTTTCAACATGTCTATGAATGGAAAAAAATTCAAAAATTTTGTGATTCGCAAGCTCTGTCCATGCTATAGAACAAGATGGAATTATGGAACAAAATCATTTTCTCAGAAGAAAATTATTTGGCAACAAAATCCTGAAGCAGGTCAATTCTTATTCACTTTCACCAAATTTAAATGCATTTTTGAAGGATTTTTGTTGCACCTTGTGGCATCTTCAACAACCCTCTAAATTTCTTGATCAGGACAAGTGAGTCATATGGTACTTTTTTGTATTTTCTTTACAGGCGTGCAGAAATTCTCAAGATTTTTTTTTAATTAGTTCGTTCAAAGGGATTTCAGTATGTGTACTTTGTCATGACTCATTTACTTGAGACGATGATAACTGATGGAATTTGTTACCGAATGAAAGTCAATCATTCCAGTTTTGTTCATGCACAACTTTCAACACCTTTCAATCACTCCTCTTGAAAAATTAGAAAATTGATAATTTTGCGTTGTCAAAAAATCTTGCTTTGAATTGACATTTCATCGAAAAGTTTCCACATCCTTAGAAACGTACATACTTATAACATATACTCCGTTCACGAAAGGTTGAGCACATAGTAGGCGTTTCTCTATTTATCTAAAGTTGGCAGTATTTGCTGTCATAACGTAAAATTAATTCAATGTTGCCGAATGTACCCGGCCTCGTCCGACGAGCTTGCGAGTTATCAGACAACTCTATGCAATATTGACAACATTGCGTATCAATCTGACAAGAAAGTAAACATCATAACCTAAAATTTCAATATACACAGTGGAATATGTCAAATTAGCATGGCCAACCGACGGCTCAACCTTTCGTGAACGGACTATACCTACTTGAGATTATAACTGAAGCGCAATGTTTCACACATTCTTATTTTTCACGTGAGTGGTTGAAAGTTGTGCAACAAAAATGTTATGGTCGACTTTCAATCGGTGACAAATTTCATGAGGTACCATCGTCTCAAAGTGAATGAGTCATGCACGTACTGAAACCCTCTTTGAATCAACTAATTTCTCAAAAAAAATTTCTTCCTGAAACTTTCTGCACGCCTGTAAGGAAGATACAAAGGTGTTGCCAAAAAAGTACCACATAACCCACTTTCTCTATTCAAAAAAATTGGAGGATTGATGGGGATGGCACAGGGTCCAACAAAAATCCTTCTAAAATGTATAAAAATTTGGTAAAAGTGAAACAAAAATTGACGTGTTTCCGGATTTTGTTGCCAAATAGTTTTTTCTGAGATAATGAATTTGTTTCACATTTTTGACGATCGCTGTATACATATATTTAGAAGGCGAAATTCCTAAATAAATTCAATCAAATGAGTATCTCGAATTCGAATGATCGTTTCTGCAATATTACCATACGATCAAAAGATTCATTTCAAAACAAAATCTTCATGGTCCTCAAATATTTATATATTTAAAATCGCATTAATTTTTTTTGATTTACTGATAATTCTTTAATGATAATTACATTACTGATAATGTTTAATGTATCCTTTCCCATATAACTCAATCTTCGCCATATAAGAATAAAACGAACATTTATGCAGAACACAGATGATATATTATCAATCAATTAAAATTCTTAAATTTGTTTATGACTGGAAATATCAACCATAATATAGATACATTTTGTGTGATCGAAATTGCAATAAGATGAAACCCAACATTCTCCTATTTCTTCCTCCGAATATCCGTATGGTTTCCTGACACCTGAATAGGGAATAATCATAATCACAAGGCAGAAGGTGGAAGTGATGTGAATATGAAATCCATTCTATAACCGTCCCTCACGCCCGGATGATTCTCTCTTGCTCAAAGGTAAAAAGGAACGGAGGAGACAACTTTCCCATACTCTTCCAATAAACCTTTTTATTGCACAATAAGCTCCAAAATGTCCATTGGGTATTTCTCCAGCGCATAATTTTCATTTTATTTCAGTTCATCTTGCCTTTGTATGAATATAAATTGCTTGCACTATGGGCCATTTTCCATTTGCTGCTCTGTATATTGCGGCATGGCCAAATTATTTTTGTGCAGGGGATTCGTAGGAATGGTCCAGAATATTAGATATTCACCACTATTTTTAGTGCATACTTATTTTTATACTACTTTTTTAACTGTGTTGTGTTGTCCATGGATGTGGCTGGACACGATTTTCAATCTTTTTTCTTGACGGGGATAAACATTTTGTCCTGGAATATGGAAAAGTCTGCTACAGCTTTCTGTAAAAAGTAAGAATATTGGCTTTGTTCAACGAATAAGATGATGAAATATTTGTTCCAAAGGCTTTGTTTTCAACAGGAAAACATTTTTTTCACATTACTAGATTGAAAGTGCATACAGAAAAGCAAAACTAAGGCAAGGAATACGAAAGAAAGTATCGAACGCACATGAGACTCATGTAATGCCCGAACTATCAAACTATAGTCCTATAAATATCTTGTCCGTGAAATCTCTTCTACATTCCAATAATGATATACCAGCAGAAAGGTTCATCAAATTCTGGTTCTCCAAATTATGAACCTCAGATATTCAAAGAACATATCCGTAATAGTGGTTAATCATTTCCTATCGATTCAACTAGCAGTTTTTTGTAGATTTCTTCCTTCCTATTGATTTTAACCAATCGCTATCAAGAATTGGTATGTCGAGTATAAATTTCAAGTGGGGAAATTGCCAACAACTGTCAACTCAGCTGACAGCAGTTTTTCCGAATGAAAAATCAAAAAACTTTCATGCAAGTTTGACAAGTCGATGTTTTCTATGCTCTGTTAATTTCTGTACATAGATTTATAATACTAACTAGATGGCAAACCTGTCAAAAATTTTGAGGCAAACGGCGGCCATATGCAGTTTGGGGTGAATTTGAGAGGTGTCAATGTTTCTATGATTTGAAATATTAGAATTACCAATATTCCTTCATTTATTTCATTTCAACGAATTAAAATGATAGGATTACCTACCAATATTGTTTAATAACTAATCACAAGAATCGAAAATATTTATAATTCTAATCGACCGAAATATCAGAGTTCACAGAACATTAATGTAGGTATAGAGTTCGTTTTTCATCACTTCTTTCAAAGGATCGTCTATGTTTCAATCAAAATGCGAGCATGGACCTATTATAAATCTATGAATTCGAGCACAAATGGCATAAAACATCAAAATATTTGTGTTTCACCCCAAACTGCAAATGGCGGCCATTTGCCTCACTTTTTCTACGTGACATTACTGTTACGGAAGTTCGACGTCCAGTTAGTATTATAGGTCCATGTTACTGTTCTTATTATTTCGATGAAAAAGTGTTGTGTTGAAAAAAATGTTATTCAACTCATGAAATAATCTCACCAAGTATGGAAAAATTGAAAGCATTGGGTATGTAACCCCTGATAATATCGAACTAAGTTCAAGGACAATAAAAATAAAGAAGAAAGAAACTTCTGAAGACCATAGTCAAAGTTACAAAAAAATTCGGCATTCTTATGATTAAAATAGCTGCCTTCCATTACGGTGCTTGAAACGTTCTAGAAATTCTCGCCCCAAATTACAAGGCAAATTTGAGGCATCGAATTATTCCCATACGACGTCTACCACATATTTGCCTTGTAATTTGATGACGAAGTCCCAGTGCGTCAGACCTCGAAGGTACGAGCTTCTGAATAGGAAAAGTCAAACAATCATTATTCATATTTGTGTGAAGTTCGATTTTCGAGTATTTAGATGAAATATTCTCTTTAATATTAAAACTCAATGATATAAGTTTTAATTGTATTGATTTCGGTTCAACGATTAATTTGCATTCTTGTGTCTTGTCATTCTGAGGGTAATGATGTTTGATTGCATATTGTATATTTATTCATTTAATAGTCCTTATTTATAATATATTTGTCGCTGTCGGATTCTTAAATCTGTCAGTTGCAAAATGATCAGTCAGTTTGTAAACTGCAATAAGTAATTATTTTTTATGGTCTTTCGATGATGAAATATGAAAAGAATGAAGTAAAAATAATGAAGTACAGCTGATTACACAAACAAAAATCAGCCTCTTCGTTTCCTTTGATTCCCGAATGGCCCGGAATCCAGATTAAAAAGACCTTATTTTGTTGCCTACCTCATTGAGTTCGTTCCGGCACTCCCAGATCATTTTTGAGTCGATGACGTAGGAGCAGTGCTTTAATAGCAGCTTGACTATCTGAGTGTATAGCTATATCGCACTTCTGATAGTTTCTTTCTAGATTTATATCTAGATATCTTTCAATAGCTAAGATTTCCGCTTGAAAGAAGCTCTTACAGGAGCCTAGCTACAGTGAACAATTGGTACTTGGCCCGTATATCCCAGCGCCAGATCCTGTAGAGGTTTTGAAACCATCTGTATACCATTTTAAGGTATTTTCTTTGAGGTTATAGTTGGTGTATTCCCGTTCTCATTACTCTCTTTTACTTAGCAATGCCCTGAAGTTTGTATCAGTGCTTACTTTCTTACCTCTTATTGGCTTCTGCTGACCAGCGATACGCACTCTAGCGGTTGAAATCGAAATAGAGCTAAGATAGTAGTAAACAAAGCGTTGAACGTATTTCAGTGTAATAATTTCGTAATTGTTCATAAACTTTTGTTTAGAAGAAATATTCTATATAAAATTGAAATTGTTATCATCTTGAATATGATTTCGATCAGAAATGACTACTGTTTTGTGCCCCGATGCAATTTATGGGCGAAAAAATTGCAAACTTTAGGTTATAGTTATCACTTATTCCCTTAGGAAAACCAAATGAAAATATTTCTTGAAAACGAGTTGGAAGGAAACTAATAGTGAAAGAATGGCTCGTATCTCATATACTCCAATAAAATATAGGAAAGTAAATCATATTGTCGCTTTAACCTCTTACGTCAGAATTTGTATCGAAGGTTTTGATATTACAGCAGATTACGACAAGCTCTCTCTACTTCTTAGGATCATTTAAAATTGAGGTACACATACAACATATTATTTCACCAACCTGTACTTGGCTATTGCAGAATAGGTAAATAGGTAATTAGTTTTGTTTTACTTTATCACTCCACAATCAATGAACCATCAATTTTATGAGGTTCTGTATTAAGGGCTAGGGCAATAGTTTTTAAACACAAAGAGCAAATGTCTATAAAACTGGACCCACAATTTGTTTTCCAACACATTATAATATGACATGCATTCAGAACTTCTTCTCCTTCTACTGGGGCTCTAGAATTAGAGGTTAAAACTCTTCAAATTACCAGAAATTCTAACGGCTGCACTTCACTTCATATACGTGTATACATGTACGATATAAATGAACTGAAAGAAATTTTTTTAATATAGTTTAAGATTGACAACATCTACAACTAGACTTACTGACTTGTAACCTTTATATTGATTAAACACTTGAATATTAGTGATAGAATGATTGATATATTGATTAAATCACAAAATAAATCAACAAAGATTCCAACTCCATATTAATTTTCAGATTATTCGTAAAAATTTCGATGAAACTCCAATGACTTATCTGTCCAAAACAAGATTGTTTACATTTACTACTATCTTAGCTCAGCTTCGATTCTCGCCGCCTTGGCGCTGATATCGTCATGGAATATGCCAATAGTCATTGAATGATTTACTCTACTGTAGGAGTCTGCCAAAGGACTCGTTACTTTACAGGTAATATGATTCTAAAAAATCATTATTCTTCCCAACTGCGTAAAAGTAAATAAAAAAGAAGAATCCGTTAATTCTTCACGCTTCATTCATTTTCGCTCCATTACCCAAATCATCTCAGGATGAATTCTTTCGACAAATTAAAACGGAAAAACCAATAATGCATCGATAATTCTGCCTGAGTTTCTTCTCCATTATTTTGCCGATTCGAGTAATGAAAGGGCCATCTATTCGGGTATCCAGCGGAAGACTGGCTCCAAATAAAATGGGGCTAGATACGAATAATCCAATAAAGATCATCTGCTCTCCGAAGAATACGAGACTAACGAAGTAAGCGAAGAAAAATAAAAGTTGGTTAATAGAAAATGGATGACACTTCGGTTCGTTCTCTAGAAATAGATAATGTCGTTCTTATGTCCGCTTTTATCGACGTTGGGGAAGTATACTTACGGACAAAGTTCGAACTGAAAGTACATTTGGCCAGAAGAACATTTTCTCATTGGTAGTTTCAGCAGTTTGGTTTTTGTTGTTGGCAAATCTTTCCAGTGTTGATGTTGGTTGGTTTTTCTTTGATTAATCATTTTGAAGTTTGTGGCTCCAAGAAATCCATCCATCCAAATTGACTTAATCCTATTGTTTGCTACGGATCGTAAGGAAGTTGCTCAACAAAATTAAAATTACATCAACATAATAAAAAATAATCATAAAATAGTATGGAACTCATTGAAAGAAAGATGTTGCCTAATTGTATTTTGATTAGAATTAGAAAAGCTTTTTTTCACCTTTTACAGTGATTTTTTCGATTAATCACATTTTCACCTATGAATTTCAACTTAAAGTTACCATTTCTCTCAAATAATTAATTAACAACCCAGCTGATCATATGTTCAAAAAATATAATATTAAAAAAAAAAACTGGCATTCAAGTAATATCACTTGATAATAATTCTTATTTATTGATTATTTAATATATTTATAAAAGTATATTTTGCAACGAGGGTATAATGATAGCTCTTATTCACGAGGTGAAGTTTAGGCTAGGAGCCATAGGCGAGTGAATAATAGCCATTATACGCGTGTAGCATACTATACTTTATCCACGACTACTGCATATATTTCTTGGGAATTTTAACATTTGGCGACCATGACAAGACCCTTCTATGACAAACGTGAAGAAAGTCAAGTTGACAAATGAGAAATTTTTGAAGACCTTGTCGTTTTAAATTCTGTAATGAAAATTGCTTCCATTTATATAATAGTAAAGTAGATTTGGCCTGTGATAACATGGTATACCCATATTCGTTAGTTGGAGTACTTTAGAATACTGAATAAACATAAATTTAAAGAATATTGGGAGACGGGGTCTTTATAGATGATTGTAAAATCGTAGGTTGCTGTGGAAATTTTTCATCTTATCGTTTCTTGCGCGAAATCTACAAGTTTTCAATTCCAGTCAAATCATTCAGTTTCTTTCAGAATGGCGAGCCCAAACTCATAGTATCGTTTGTTTAAATCTAAAGTAAACATCAGAATATAAATATTTTCAATAGTCCAACGCCAACTGCGGTGTTATAATCCCTGTGTTAAAACTAAATCTATGAAGCATTTGATAGCAGTGAATAATAAGTCATTATTCACTTGTGATGAATGGGTATTATTATGGCCTTGCAAACAGACGTTATATAGGAGGATAATACAAAAGTAGTGGATACACGTATTTTCTTCATCATCCTTTTTCAAAATCATTACTGAATCGGAAATGGCGCAACTCTTCTCAATCGAATATTTTCAATGCAATAGGAAATAATTTTGCGGTTCCTTGTTACAAATCTTAAAATGAAATGAAGACCACTATATTCAGGTATAATTCCAAGAATATGGCCTGTTGGAGTCGCAGAAGATTGAAGAAAAATTGATTTTTTACGCTAGGCCATTCCACTTCAACTTCATATTTATATTCATTTGATGGTCATAAGATTGTGTGGTAAAACTTCACTTTCAGACGAAGTATGTTCCGAATAACATCCTCTGTTAGTCCCGAGTAGGGCATTATACTCCATAATAAATGCCCCAGACACTCGTAAAAACAGTTTCTACAATAGAACTCAAGTTCCAAGAACTGTTTTGGGACATATCTGCGAAACGAATGCCGCAGAACGCATAAATTTTTAATTGGCATAATCTCGGCCTGCAATATATCATTAAGTTTCTTCATGGCTGTTAGAACTTTTTTGATTATCATTTACTGGATCGTAAAGGAATACTATGGAAAAGGTAATTGAAATATAAAAAAAAACTGCTCCGTAAATATTTTTACAGAAATTTCATATTACGAGCTTTCTTATTACGTGAATGCAGAAATGTAAAATTTAATTTTGCTGTTTTAGTTTTATAATGTCCTAAAGAGCTGCAATAATAAATGAGGTTAAAATTTTTGAGTCAAATGTCGTTAAAATGCTGAATGGTTGTTGAATATTTGTTGTATTTTTGTGCAGGGCATTCAACAATTTGGCATAAGTGATGCGCCATTGAGAATTTAAGCGTTTCGCAGAGCTTGAATGATATTCCATACTACAAAAATGACATCTATTGGCAACATTATTTCCGATGAATCTGTGTTATTAATTGATGAATTTGTTTCATTTCAACTAGGAATAGCTATATATTCAACTAGTTCATTAATGACAGCGATAATTTTTTTTGAGGCTCGTTAATCACTTAATTATTCAACGAGTTGATTACAAGGTTTTCCTGTCAACCGCATTATGAATTGATTATAAATTTTTGATTGAAATACATTTTCATTTCGCTCTAGACATACATTTGGATATAATATAAATTTCTATTGTTGAAGAGTAACGTCCATGATGGTAAATATTGAATGAATTGTTGACAGGAATTTGGACTAGATTTTATTTTTATTTTGATTTATTAAATACTTGCCGACGTTCGAATCTTTTGTGATTCTTTTTCAAGGCTCGATATTCGTTTCAATCAAAATATTATGACAATATTTTGATTGAAACGAATATCGAGCCTTGAAAAAGAATCACAAAAGATTCGAAAATAAAATCTAGTCCAAATTCCTGTCAACAATTCATTCAATATAAATTTCTATGTTTCAGTAGGGTATTAACATTACTCGTATCACATCTGAATACTTCATGACAATTAATTTAAGATAACAGAAATCACTCATTAAAATTGGGTATTATTGATCGTTTTCGATACAGGAATTCGATGATGAGTTGAAAGTTGTAAATTTTTTTAGGAATCCTAAAAAACATTGAGTCAAAAAACTATACATAGTATGATTCATTAAGCAGATGTTACTCACACAATTATTTTAGATCCCATAACTTTATTATTAGGGGTTGGAAATAACAACTCTTCATTATTTTCGTTCAAAAATTTTTTTCGTGGGATAGATTTCCGAAAAATAAAATTCCTCTGTGATTTCCCATTCAATTTTGGAGAAAAAAAGTCTCCTGCAACATTTCGATACAGTCGATACTTTTCCCGGAAAAAATATTTTTTCTCCAGAATCGAATGAAAACAATAAGAGAATTTTATTTCTCTAAAATCTATCCCACGAAAATAATTTTTGAACGAAAAACATAAAGGATTGTGATAATGATAAAGTTATGAGATCTAAAAGATTAGTGTGAGTAACATCTACTTAGTGCTTCATATTATGTATACCTAGTTGTATGATTCGGTGTTTTTAAGAAGCCGTAAAATAATTAAAAACTGTCAACTCGCCATCGCCTTCCAAAGGCTGTATCTTGGAAAGGGGGTCGATTTTGAAAAAAAATTATATGAACTACCCCTGCTTATTTTCATCGAGGAATCATCCCTTAAAGTACCTCGCATTTGTTTACAGACCACTGTATTACGTAACAATCGTTCAACGTTGCATGTAAAAATAGGTATAATTCATTCAAAAAAATCTAGATGAAGTAATGAAAGAGGAATTGTTTTTTCAGATAGCTTTTTTCGGTAGTCATAAAATTGTGATATGGTTGATATTTTCGCACAAATTCATGATTCACTGTGTATTCAAATATTCGACTTGAATTCATATTTCCGCTTACATATACATTGAATGCGTAAGTGCAACACGATTGAATAAATGATATACCTAATAATAATAAGGGATTCGGTAGATTTATTTCGGTATGTTCACCATTTACTCTCGAAGTATCCGCTGCACCTCATGTTGGACCATATTTCGACACGCACTATATATCCGTGGTTATATCTCCCAAAGTCCCTCGCATTGTTTACAAACCCCCTGTATTATGTTACAACAAGTTATGAAATAGAAACTGGTTTTTCAAAATTTTTGTCTGTAGTCATAAAATTGTGTAATCTGTTAGGCAGATAACATGGTTGATGATGTGCTTGATATACATGTACAAATTCATGATCAACTGTATATTCAAATATTCGACTTGAATTCAAATTTCCTTACATATCCCAATCGAATGCATACATGCAACACGATTGGATAAATGATATAATAATAATAAGGATTTGGTAGATTTATTTCGGTATGTTCACTATTTACTCTCGAAGTATCCGCCTCTGTTTCGAATCCTAGCAAACTGAAAAAGAAAGAATCAAACTCTAAATCGACCCACCAGACTTGTTTCAGCATCGATTACTGTGGTGAAATTTTTTATAATGGTTCATTATTAACCATTGTGCTTGTGCTGAGCGTGCCATTTATCCATGCATCTCATGTTGGACCATATTTCGATACGCATAATATATCCGTGGTTCATGTTTGGCCGGTCGTAGCAAAATTTCGATACAGTCGATACTTTTCTCGGAAAAATAAAAATTTACGAGCAGTTATGATCAATGTTCATCCCATTTTATCATATGTTCCTTAGAATGAATATTCTAAGATATTGTTCATGCTTAAAATTGGTTTTTGACAGAAAAGAAAAGATTTCTTATGATTCTTTCTACAATTTTCAGTTTCAAAAAGTAAGTTTTTATTTTTCCCGAGAAAAATATTGACTGTATCGAAATATTTGCAAAAGACTTTTTTTCTCCAGAATTGAATGTAAAACCATAAGGGAACATTATTTTCCGAAAATCTTTCCCACAAAAACAATTTTTTTCAACGAAAAACAAAGGCGATTGTTATTTTCAACCCCTAACACTAAAATAATGAGATCTAGAATATTTGTGTAACATCTACTTAGTGCTTCATTTTATGTATAATTTTATGAATCAGTGTTTTTAAGAAGCCGTAAAAAAATTAAAAACTGTCAATTCACCATCGCCTTCCAAAGGCTGTATCTTGGAAGGGGGTTGATTTCGAAAAAAAATTAAATGAACTACCCCTGCTTATTTTCATCGATGAATCATCCCCAAAGTCAATCGCATTTGTTTACAAAAACCGTGTATTATGTAACATTCGTCAAACGTTGCATGCCAACATCGGTATATTTCATTCAGAAAAATCTAGACGAAGTTATGAAATAGGAACTAGTTTTTCAAACTTTTTTTCTGTAGTCATAAAATTGTGTAATCTGTTAGGCAGATAACATGGTTGATGATGTGCTTGATATACATGTACGAATTCATGATTAACTGTGAATTCGAATATTCGACTTGAATTCATATTACATATCCCAATCGAATGCATAAATGCACACAATTGAATAAATGATATAATAATAATAAGGGATTTGGTAGATTCATTTCGGTATGTTCACCATTAACTCTCAAAGTATCGGCCTCTGTTTTGAATCCTAGCAAACTCAAAAAGAAAGAATCAAACTCTGAATCGACCCACCAGACTTGTTTCAGCATCGATTACTGTGGTGAAATTTTTATAATGGTTCATTATTAACCATTGTGCTTGTGCTGAGCGTGCCCATTTATCCATGCATCTCATGTTGGACCATATTTCGACACGCATAATATATCCGTGGTTCATGTTTGCCCGGTCGTAGCAAAATTTCGATACAGTCGATACTTTTCTCGGAAAAAATAAAAACTTACGAGCAGTTATTATGATCAATGTTCATCCCATTTTATCATATGTTCCTTAGAATGAATATTCTAAAGGGGCCCACTCACTAAGAAGGAAGAATGCGCAGTTAAGTATCTGCACGTTTGAGGTAATATAACGCAAACGTGTGCATTCATATTTCCCACACACATAAACTTTTGCGTGTTGGTTTGGATGTGCGACAAGCGTGAGATGACGTCGAAAAAAGATCTGATGTTAATGGCAGTGGCGTGTGTTGTTATTAAGGAAAAAATGTCCAAGGTATAAATATCGAACCCGACACTGTGTTGCTAAACATATGAAACGTGCAGAGACTTGTTGCCCAAACACGGTCGTTTTTGGTCATTCTTCCACGTACGGTGAAGAATGCACACGCCACACGACGGAGATGATTGCGCATTCCAAATTCACGCCATACACACACTGTTTTAACTGTACCCCGTACAACGCGCATTCAAGTCTTCGCGCTTCCCTCTTAGTGAGTGGGCCCTTTATGATATTGTTCATGCTCAAAATTGGTTTTGACAGAAAAGAAAAGATTTCTTATGATTCTTTCTACAATTTTAAGTTTCAAAAAGTAAGTTTTTATTTTTCCCGAGAAAAATATTGACTGTATCGAAATATTTGCAAAAGACTTTTTTCTCCAGAATTGAATGTAAAACCATAAGAAAACATTATTTTCCGAAAATCTTTCCCACAAAAACAATTTTTTTTCAACGAGAAACAAAGGCGGTTGTTATTTTCAACCCCTAACAATAAAATAATGAGATCTAGAATATTTGTGTAACATCTACTTAGTGCTTCATTTTATGTATGTATAATTTTATGAATCAGTGTTTTTAAGAAGCCGTAAAAAAATTAAAAACTGTCAATTCACCATCGCCTTCCAAAGGCTGTATCTTGGAAGGGGGTTGATTTCGAAAAAAAATTAAATGAACTACCCCTGCTTATTTTCATCGATGAATCATCCCCCAAAGTCAATCGCATTTGTTTACAAACACCGTGTATTATGTAACATTCGTCAAACGTTGCATGCCAACATCGGTATATTTCATTCAGAAAAATCTAGACGAAGTTATGCAATAGGAACTGGTTTTTCAAACTTTTTTCTCTGTAGTCATAAAATTGTGTAATCTGTTAGGCAGATAACATGGTTGATGATGTGCTTGATATACATGTACGAATTGATGATTAACTGTGAATTCGAATATTCGACTTGAATTCATATACATAATATGTAATATGAATTCAAGTCGAATATTCGAATTCATTATCCCAATCGAATGCATAAATGCAACACGATTGGATTCATTTCGGTATGTTCACCATTAACTCTCAAAGTATCAGCCTCTGTTTTGAATCCTAGCAAACTCAAAAAGAAAGAATCAAACTCTGAATCGACCCACCAGACTTGTTTCAGCATCGATTACTGTGGTGAAATTTTTATAATGGTTCATTATTAACCATTGTGCTTGTGCTGAGCGTGCCCATTTATCCATGCACCTCATGTTGGACCATATTTCGACACGCATAATATATCCGTGGTTCATGTTTGGCCGGTCGTAGTTCCCTCTCTGCATCTATTTGAATGCATTTCCGAATTCAGCTTTTGTGCAGCAGTATTAATCGGATTATGACGTACACTATGAATTCTACACATGATGGTCGAAAATTTTATATTCTTTGTTCGCATTTGCGAACCTGGGTTTAAAACGAGAACTTAATACCTATGATGGTATCCTGTTGCCAATGGTTTTCTATGATATACTTTTCTGTTGTTTTTTAGGTCGAATAGAGTATTTATAAAAGATTTTCTGCCAGGGTTGTAGCAGAGTGAATGTCAGGTAGGAAAATACTTGAAAGATAGGGTACAACAACATAAGAATGGTGCCAAACAATTGAAAGCTCAAAACAAAACTGCCTCCATCAAACTTGCCTTAGAGAGCGAATGATTTTTAGGTAGGTACTTCTGAACTATCGTAGATGGAAATGGGAGTTTTTTTCCAAGCCTGCTGAGTGAAATGTTACAGAAAAGAAGTGACGAATCACTAAATTACTGGTAAGTTAGAACTTTGGAAAACAAAGTAAAAAATCCCATAAAGATTGGTCCACAAAGGAACCGTTTTGGAGATATATGCCATTTTCGTAAGTAATATCAACGGGGCATCTGAAAAATGGAAAAAACACATTGCTAGTGATATTTCAACAAAAAGCATGACTGCTGGTAGCAACAAAAATCCGAGGTTTCCTAAATCTGCATGAATGCTTTTTGTTGAAAAATATCACTTTGCGTTGTGTTCTTTCGATTTTTTTATATTAAAAATTAGATGCCCAAATGTAATTTCATGAGTAACAGATTATTCAGCATGCATTATGTGAAGATTTCAATTTGACAAGTTTTGCCGTCTGTCAACTCGAAAAACTGCGGACAGCTGCTGTCATACTGTTTTTCCAACTAAAAACCATTTGTAATTCAAAATCGCCCGTTTCTGATTAGCGGAAGTTAAGAAAACATTTTTTTTAAATAAACTAGTTCATCAAAGTACGATATCCGATTTATTTTCATCTTTTGGATGTCTTGTTTACTGAACTTACAATTGAAATGTTCAACACGACCAATACTCCAGCTGTTTCAAAGGTGAAACTATTCTGGTTTTTTCATTCGAAAATTCTACATTCGGTCGAAAGCAGCAAAAACAATATCTTGATAGTTCTTGATCTATCAATTATTTTGTTCATTTTGGAAAACAATACAAATTCAAATTTCCTGGGATCTATCTCTTTCATTCCTTTCTCTTATGAATTCAACTTTTTTGTTTGAATTTTAAACCTATCTCGAAAATATTTAAGCCTTCAGAATATCGTGTGCACTGCCTGAATAAAATTTTTCAGGCAGTTTGGTTTTAATTTTAACACGCAGACAGATACAGACGATAAAGATGACAACTTGAATTCCTCAAATAGTCTCAGGAAAATAATCAAATTTTCAGATAAGTGTTATTCCATTCGGAATTCATCAAAGACCTATTATTTTTACATGGGTTGGAACTACAAAATTGTAAATATCTTCTCAATACTGTAAATACGACTTCTTCCGAATTTCGTGACATTCCGTTCCTTATTTCCCACTAAATATAGAATTCGCCATCGTACAAATATTTTCTTCGTCAATATTCCGGAGAAGGTACAACCTCCATCATCAACAAGAAGTGTCTTTGACACGCCTGACCATCTCATTTTCTCAGAAAATTGAAATGTGTCAGACTGTTAATGTCACCCAATATCCGATGCAACGCCTTATCTGAGAAACATTATAACAATCTTGTTTTAATGAATCAATTAAAACGAACCAATAAAATGGCGTGAATGTTAATAGTCTTCACCGCCCACCGATAGCACTTCAAAGCAGTAACAAAACTGTTCGAAATTAATTATTTTGATTTAATACACTCCGTTATAATTAAAAGTTGTGCAGAGGCTTGGGTGGCATTATTCTTATCGTTTTGATGTTTTCGTTTGATTCCGATCATTAATTGAATTGTGAGTAAAGTGATTGATACTTATTAAGCAAAGATCAGAAGTACTTTGGATTCATCAAAGAATATAGATATTGCTTGATATTATTGTACTACTTATTCGATTATCGTGTAATATCTAGATCTAGACAATTGCGAGGAAATGTTCCTCTCGTATTAATTTCTAATAGATCCAACTTAATTGACATAGGTTTGGACCTCGAGAATGAAATTCATTTATAATTGAAATTTCAGGCAGTAACGCGGCGGTGTATTCAACAAATTACTGAGGCTTTATCGACCTTAAAATTAAAATAATTTGTTTCTATCTTTTCCTTATTTCGAATATGATAAAATAGTAAAAAAAAGCTGAACTGGAAATATTCGAATGACGATGGTACAATAATCAACATGATATAATGACGACTCTCTCGTGATCTTCACTAGGGAAATAGTAGGTATGCTTTAGCTATAGCTAAGCTACATATGCAATTGAAAACTAACTTCTGCTTTTTTTGACCAAATATAGAATTTATTATGAAAAAATTCCGGAATACTTTTTTATTCGAACAACAGTTTCATCAAATTCCTCATTTTAGGCATTCACGAAATTTCAGAAAAGTTATTGTTCCATTATTGTGAAGCTGGATTTAATATTCAGCCCTGTCGGATTCCTGGTAGAATACTCGAGAAATACAATTTATTAATTTAATCCATTTTATAGAATTTGAGAGTGATTTGACCGATTACGTCATTTACTTAGCGATGTTCTGACCCTACCTATTGAATTATCTAGACAATTTCGTCGAAGATTTGAAGATTCCAGGGTTTTTCTGGAGTTTCTTCACTAAAGTGTGAATTCCAACGATATCATTCCGAAAACTTTTCTGCCGATTTATTCCATTGACTGAGATCCTTCACCTACCCTTAAAATACCCTGTATATTCAGTTTGAAAGTTTGTGGACATGGACATGGGATTCTTGATCACCAAGTCTTACCAGAGATGAAATATTTCGAAACTAGCTATTGTAAATCATAACCAGTCTGGAACCGCCGAAAGGCTCTAGATAGACTCGGAATAAACAATAAAATGACTCTTTTCAGAATACCAAGCTAGTCAAGCTACAGCGGTAACGAAGAGATAGACCGGTTGGCTCATATTGGCAGAACACTTCCTCTTGTGGGCTCGGAACCACCCAGGAGGTTCCGGATCCTCCTGTGCTTTATCACTTGCTTAGGCTTCGTCCGCATAAGCAGGAGGCTTGCTTAGCGCCTAGAGCCTAGCTAGTCATCTCAGTAAACGGACGTTTTGAAATGTACTCGATGTGCCGCACTACTCGCATGGAGAGACAAAGTGTATCCTAGCAAGTAGCCTGGATTCAAGCCGTTAGGCGCTAAGCAAGCCTCCTGCCCATGCGGACGTAGCCTTAGCAAGTGATAACGCGCAGAATGAAATATAAAAGAGAGTCATTTTAGATTGCTCATCCGGGCTTGATGCACCCAAAAGCGTTCTTTAAGAAACCCTCGAAACAAAAGGAGGCAGACTTAAGACCATAACCGTTGTCGAAATCATGACACGCTACTGCAGGCTGAGAGCTAATTCACACAAATTGGCCATGAGTGGCTATGTCTCGAGAATATCGGGACAGCTTATCACTTCATCTCAGAGTGCCGAGTAGTGAATCTCATCAGATTCAAAGTCTTCGGAGACCATCGCTCAGAACGAACTGATCAGCTCCATCTAATAATCTATATTTAATCTAGAAGTGTGACACAATACTTGGTGTAATTCGAGGAAGGACAGCTAGTCGCTCACTCAAGCGCCACCAAGTCACTCATGACTACTCCTGGATCAAAATGGGAAGTAAAACTTTACTGTAGTAGGCTGTTTCCCTTGCAACAAGCTCACAGAAACCATAAATACGACCCTAATTCGAATGAACAAAACAAGAACAAAATTTATAGAAACCAATCCTACCCCCAATATTAATCGAGCAGAGGCAGAAAGAGTAGGAGCGTTCCGAAAATGCACGGCAAACGCGATTATCAACGGTCGAATGGCGACATCAAAAGTCTGATAAAAGTAGCCGGTTGAACCTATCACATGCACCAATAAGGGCGCATATCAGCGGACGGAACGGCGTGAAACGAAATTGCAGCGCCAAATGTAATTGAACTGCGGCGTGACATGTGCCGGCTGGCGTCCGCCCGGCTGACATGACGTGAATTTGCGGACGATTTGTATGTATGTATCTGAATAATCACGGAGCAATATGCCCTTGCAATGTGTGCCTTCGGAATGACGGAGTACCCCGTTTATTTCTTTTGCGACGCCGAATGGTCGTCCTGTTACTTTTTGCCTAGATCGCAGAGAATTTCTGCAGAGTTTGCACTGTTAAGTTGTGGCATTGAAATTATTTCAAATAATTATTTCACAATAAAATATTTCGATCTGGCGTTGAAAGTGTAACATCGCTGGTTGGCTCTTCAGAGGATGTCTTTCGTATCCAGTTTATCAGTTGCATTTGAACGTGTTCTATAAACCAAGGTCCTCTGCCTACCCATGTGAATCCGTGGCAGCTACTGGTGATTCGGACATTTCTTTCTGGTCGTATCTTCTAGATATGTCTGGCAAATCTGTGGTCAATGGGCGTCAGTAGGGAAAATAAATTTTATTTCGAAATTGGGTACAATTTTTAGGAGACACTGCAGTATAAATCTATGGAGATGTTAAGCAGCTGTTTCACTGAATACCTGAGGTTCTGAAAGATCTTCTCGTGGAAATCCAAACCTGGTTTGATGAACCCTCTTTGTGAGAGAGCAAGATATTTCGATTATCAAAGGAATTTCGAAGATGAGTATATGTATAGTCCGTTCACGAAAGGTTGAGCCGTCGGTTAGCCATTGAAATTTGGCATTTTCCATTGTGTATATTGAAATTTTAGGTTATAATGTTTATTTTCTTGTCAGATTGATACGCAATGTTATCAATATTGCATAGAGTTCTCTAATAACTCGCAAGCTCGTCGGACTAGGCCGGGTACATTCGGCAACGTTGACTTTATTTTACGTTATGACAGCAAATACTCACAACTTCAGATAAATGAACAAACGCCTACTATGCGCTCAAACTTTCGTGAACGGTCTATATATGTTACTGTTAATTGAGACACAGAAGTGATATTTCTATTTAAAAAATCGAAATTACAGCGCCAAATGTAATTGAACTGCGGCGTGACATGTGCCGGCTGGCGTCCACCCGGCTGACCTCATGACGTGAATTTGCGGACGATTTGTATTTGAATAATCACGGAGCAATATGCCCTTGCAATGTGTGCCTTCGGAATGACGGAGTACCCCGTTTATTTCTTCTGCGCGTCCGGTTACTTGACTCTTTAGAAATTCTGCTCCAAAGTTGAGTTATTTGCGAATCTGTTCTGCGGAGTTCGCACAGCTCAGTATGCTAACTTGAGATATTGACGCCCATTCATAATTTCACAATATAATCTGCTGTGAATCTATAGAAAATGATAATGGATCTGTAAAAAGTTCCTAGAACATCTGAGGCTCTGAAAAAGTATCACTGGAAGTGCCAAACCTAGATTGATGAACCGTTTTTGTGACAGAACAGCTTGTTTTAATCTTGAAAGAATTGAAACGAAGAGGATGAATATAGCTATAAATTGAAGCAAAGAGGTGATATTTATATCGAAAAAATAAAGAAATTGCAGCGTTTGTTCTTATATTTCACAACCAAATATTTTGATCTGGAATTGAAAGTGTACTATTACTGGTTCGCTTTTCAGATTATGTCTTTCCTGTCCATTTTATCCGTTGTATTTAAACGTGTTCTATAAACCAAGTTCCTCATAGTACCTATGTGAATTATTGGGAGCCTCCAGTGTTAAATTGAGACAATTTCTCCTGGTTGTATCTTTTAGATCTATCTTGCAAACCTGTGGTCAATTGGCGTCAGTATAAGAATCAAGTTCATTTCTTAATTGTCTATGAAATTTGGGGAATTCTCTATTATTTCATAGGATATGATTACCAGCTTCATGAAACATGAACACTTTTTCTGACAGAGCACAGAAGTGATATTTATTTACAGAAACAACGAAATTGCAGCACCAAATGTTATTGAACTGCGGCGTGACATGTGCCGGCTGGCGTCCATCCGGCTGATCTCATGACGTGAATTTGCGGACGATTTGTATGTATGTATCTGAATAATCACGGAGCAATATGCTCTTGCAATGTGCGCCTTTGGAATGACGAAGTACCCCGTTTATTTCTTCTGAGAGTTGCGATATTTGCAAATCTGTTCTGCAGAGTTTGTAATGTTTCAATTGAATGGCATATTATATTGAAATATTTTCGATATAACAGAACGAAATCTTTATCCTCTTATCCTATTCAGTTTATCAGTTGATTTGAACGTGTTCTCCTCAACCTCAACCTTTTCCTGAGAATCCAAGGCAGCCTGTGGTCTTACATTCAAAAAGTTTTTTCTGGTCGTACCTCCAAGATGGATCTTTCGAACCTGTTGACGATAGTCTTCGGTCTTCTTTGGCTTATCAAACAAGAGCAGACATGTATTCACAAATAGTAGAATAACTCGAATGATTAAACGACTGTGTTCTTCTTCATTGATGTCTCAAAAAAAAGATATCGTTGGTAGTGCATTCAATACTACTGTTCACACAACAAAATAGAAACTCCCAATAGCTACTATAGGAAATTTGCTGATGGATTGTTTGCTATTTAAGCATGTAAAGAAGATTTCTCTTAATAATAACGTTATTTGCACCGATTTACTTTCAGCTCTTCAGGATATGAATTCACGATTACTATCTAACTCATTAGTCAGTTTGATGCAACACTAATTTCTTACCTGACGAAACCTTACTCATTAGTTAGTTTGATGAAACATTAATTCCTCTTAATGAATAATTAATGGTTTGCCAACCAAAAAAGTATTCAGTATCCTCCATGAAAAACTGAATTTTATTTCATATTCCTAACTCAAGGTAACGTTCATAAAATCTTTATCTCTCGTTTTTTCTTGTTGGTTCCTGTAGTTCATGGAGGAGATTCTGAAATACTTCATTTTCGAGATTGTATCGAGATACTGCGTAGGAATCGGCTATGCTCCACTAACGACATCGTTCTTATTGAATGTTCGATTTCCGAACTAAATGAGATATGATCGTCGAATGCTTCGGTCAGTTTCCCCCTATTGTGCGGCTAGATATTAAATTACGAATATATAGACAATAACTGCTTCGGAGTATAACAAGATATTCGCCATTTCCGGAGGACAAACGTTATATTGAGAAAGATCTACAATCTAGAACGGAGTGCATTCTCTCATAGTGTGGTTTAAATGATCCGTACTAAATTCATTCTAGCCTTCCCGAATAATCATCTGGAAATGGAATTTGGTCGAGAGAAAAGCTCGTAGCGTGAACTTTGAGAGATCTTGCGATTAACTAGCCACATTCGTAGATTCATTCGCTTACTTTGTCACTAGTTCTAATTATTGGAAATCGAATGCACGCAAGATAATCCCTGGAATAACATCAAATGCTTGTATTTATTAGCTGTACTAGTCCAAGCCATTAGGATCTGAATGTGCTTGTTAATTTTGCTTTCGACTAATCTGTATCTTTGACAGTGAAAACTGTCTAGCTCATTCAGAGCTTCTACACAGGTTTTGACCATAAAATTTTGGTACACAATATGTCTGACCTGAAGTTTGTCGGATATTATGGAATTCGACACTCATTCTTCGAATGCATCTTCTTTTCCTCGTTTTTCTGCCTAACTAGCAGACAAGACTGAAACTATTTGGACTTATAGTGATGAACTTACTACATCACAAAAAACAAATTGATTTCTTTCCAGAAAGGGCTATGGATTTTTTATTGTATGCGTTCGTGTGTTTCTATCTAGTTAGAAATGGTTAGAAACCCTTTGCAATCTGGCCTTTTTTCCATGGCTGTGTCAATTACCATCCAGTGATTTCAGAAGTGTGAATGAAAAATGGCCAAATTCCCTAGTATTCCAGTCAAGGGCGGATATAGCTTTTTTTCATGGGGGGGGTAGTAATGATTCAAGATCGATAAATCAGGTTCAAAACTTGAAAAAAATGTAATCAAATATTTAGGAGGGATAATATAATAAGAAAAATAGTAGTAAAGTAATATAAGTAAAAAAAAAACAAACAAATGAAAATATGTGCACCACGTTGCGTAACTTTTTTTTGGTTTTCGATATTCATTACCCCCCCGTAAATCCGCCCTTGATTCCAGTCCAATTCTTTTTAGGGTACTGGGTTCGCACAGGAATACTTAGTTGCTTATTATTTCTAGACCAATATCTTAAATACTGATGGGTTGTTTTTCTATCCCAGGAAAATTATTATTCATCAGTGCTCAAAATGAATCAACATATTTCTATTTTTTTCATCGTTGTTTCAGGAAATCTATTAATTTTACATCTTCTTTTGGTGAAATCTCCTGAGTTGTTTTCTTCTTTTAATAACGATGTCAGTTCAGAATAATGTATTCAGGGGACAATAAATGAATTTATTGTTTCCTGAATTGATTGACCATCAAAATATCATTTTATCATTTAATTTTTCCTTCTTAACTGATAAAAAATTGATTTGCGGAGAATCTAATTACTTTTCAAACTGATATGCTCTCACGCTCTTAACGATTAGAATGATAAAATTATTTTAATCGCACATTCGACCGCCAGTCCGAAGCATCCCCACCACGATTCCAGCGGCCTGTTGTGTTTTTCATATGACATCGTACTGACGTTTCGATTCTTACACTGTTCCATTGGTACCGCAGCGACTTGGAGATTTGCACGTCAAAATGCAAAGCATACTAATTCGAAATTATCAACGAAATATCAACTTATAATACTGTATCACCACCGAAGTTCCCCAACAAGTTACTACAAAATTTTTCCAATTTTTGACATGATAGACTGTAACAAAAGCTACTCTAATTTTCACGCCAATATCTATAAATTTTCAACGTGAACGAATTCATATTGCATATTGTCGGAGTTTTCCAAATTAGATTTTCCGCATGCCAGGGGAATGCAGAATATGATACAAGGTATAATGTTGGCGAAACATTTTTATCCATGCCAAACATAAATATTCATGAAGTGTGTGGAATACGCGCAAATCATAAAATGGAATGTTGCGTTCGTTCTAATCAGACTTCATTTATGAAATGTCCAAATTACTGCGCGAATTCTCGCAAAGTAATTAGAACAATCACCCGGAATTTCAACTTAACACCCCTCGTGCGGGCGTTTACCCTACGAAAATGTTCGGATAACAAATGAACTGCCCGAATACAAGACAGTAGTTTCAATCACGAACCGAGAATTTTGGCGTTTTATGTATGGTTATGTCTATGGTCCTAGCTATAACTTCTCTCTCTATTGCTGATTGTGATTCCCATCACGCTTCCTTCCATTGCTTAATATCATAATGTCTTGGACGTGGTTATAATATAGTGCAAGATCTCACCACAGACTAATATCAGTTCAGGAAACGTGAAATTTTTAGAATCAGTAGTATAACATTGGTAAACTGAGATGGAAACAGATACATAGCTAGAAGCAAGATCGTTTAAGACTTTAGAAGTTACTAGTATCGAAGTGGGGAGAAAAAATTCTCATCTCCTTGGCAGTAGGAAAACTTTATTCCACTTATGTCGTAAATGATATAATTGTAAGCTTACATATAGGAATTGTCATTTTTCAAAGGGCCAGACAAATTTGGCGAGTCGAACATCCTTTCAGACTAGTTGAAAATCCAGCTATGCGAAAAAGGGCAAGGGTTTCAGAGCATTATTCAAGTGCTGTCAGATGCTTTATAGATTTAGCTTCTTTTTTTGTATTCTTTGAATTGATATTTATTCAGAAGGTATTTTAAAGTACTCCAACTAACAAATATAGGTATAACTTGTCAATAGAGCGCCAAATCTACTTTGATTACATCAATTAAAGCAATTTTCATTACATAATATACAATGACAAGTTTTCCAAAATTCTACATGTGTCAACTTGACTTTTCTCATACTTTTAAAAGGAGGGTCTTGTCCATTACCTTCTAGTAAGGTATTGTCTTGTCATGGTCGCCAAAAGTAAAAACCTTCAAGAAATATATTCAGTAGTCGTAGATATAAAGTGTAGTATGCTACTCGCGTATGATGGCTGTTATTAACGCGGTGATTTGGCCACTCGTCTACGTCTCGTAGCCAGAACTTCACGTCGTGAATAATAGCTATCATTATACGCTCGTTGCATAATATACTATTTATTTTTCTGGCTGAACCACAACTCACCATGAAAATAACGACTGGGTCATGTCAACAAAAAAATTATAGAGCTTTTCAACATGAGGTCCACCCTAGTTCCGTATTCTAAATTTTTGGGGCATGGCATCTCTTTGTGTTTTCAAGCATCCACTAACATTAGTGAACTCATTCAATTAATTTATTATACTCAAGAAGAGTCGCGGCTTCCTTTTATTGGGACACCCTGTATAACTGTTTCAATGGAAACACATTTCAAACACAAACTTATCAATAACTTTTCATAATCGCTATGTCCTACTGGCTTCTAGACGGTTTATCGGACAATGCATCCATTACTTCTGAAGGTTTAATGCTTGATCTGCATTGGATTGTGTATTCAAAAGCTGATTCAAATTTATCGCCAGTAAGCAACCCACTAAGGGTACAAGCATTTACAGGATTATGATAACAATCTCGTGGATTATCTCGAATCAAAAAGTTTTCTCGCTGAATCCTACATTTGGAATGGGAAAATTTACTGAGCTAAAACTTCGTCAAATACTCAGAACCGAACAAATACCCATCCACTTAATGTGTGTGCTTTCGGAATGAAGAGAATTATCATTCCATAACTTTCGCATCGGTTTGGAGAGCGTGCAAATCCAGGGTCTTTCACTATCGTTCAATTGTTTTTATGTCTTATATTTACCAAGAATTTTCATGTTAGATTCTAGCAACAAAGCGAACATGAATATACTTATGATGTTGTCTAACGTTTACAATTGTATATTTTCCAACTAGCGTATAATAATAGCCTTATATTATTTATTTCCTTTCGAATGAAAAGCTAACAAAATACAATGCATGAAACCAAAAAGTAACTAGCTGAGGTTGGTGCAAAACCATACCAGTCTGGCGTATAAAACTAAGAGAACAGGAAAAAAATTGATACTTAACACTAGTTGAATATGCAATATTCAGATACAAAATACTTATTTCTTGCTCTTTATGGCCAGGAGGGAGTTTCAAACCAAGCCATTACACCCGAAAGGAATACTATACTTTAACCACCACTACCTAATATTTTTCTCGAAGTTTTCAACATTTGGTGGCCGTATTATGTCCCTTCTACAGTCACCGGCAAAATAATGGATCCACTTAAAGAATTGATGAAGTTTGTTGATTCATAATTATGTTATTTCAAGTCCGATTCGATTGAATTTTCTTTTAATTTTACCGAGTTTTCCACTATAATTTGACCCCCCTTTCAACTTTGTTACTGAAGGAGATACAAAAAAATGTTTCATACAAAAGTTTCACGAAATCAACTGAGGTTTTTCGATATTAGTCCAGAAACTGAAATATATACTGGGTGACCAATATATTGATGGCAACTTCATTTTTTCAAATGGAACACCCCGTATATTTTCCATATTTGGTTAGCTCTTTTACCCCTGATTTCGAATATGTAACATATGTTGGTCTATCTTTCTTATTCTGAGCACCACAGAGTTTCAAATTTTAATAACCATCTGGCATAGCGTTTTGGAAGTTCGTGAATAATTAAGTGGCCGATTTGATCTTTGGATTGGTAATGGCGCACCCATTTTATGGCCACCAAATAGTCCCGATTTAACACCGTTGGACACGTTTTTATAGCCGTTCCTGAAGGAAAAGAATTACTTCAGCAATAATGACAATCAATGAAAGCGGAGAATAATTTAATGATATAAAATCAACCAATATTAAACCCATAATTCGGAACTAATCCCGTCAACGCACAAAGAATAATGATAATATTGTTATGATTAGAAACAAATTTTGAAGCTTTAATTTCTGACTTGAATCGGAGCCATAATAATGCTATCAAAAATAGTCTAAACAACTTGAGAGAACTATATGAACTATGTGTATTGAATAAAGGTGGTCATTTTGAGCAATTTCTTTAGTTGATGTTATTCTTACCATACTACCATAGTTTTTCGTTTTTCATTGGTTAAGTAATTGTTAATTATTCATTTTAAAATAAAACTTTAAGTAAATTGGTTGGATATAAAGAATTTCGTAGGTATTTCACAAATTTTTTTATTCGGTGTCATCATTTCAAACTTTGAAACTCTGAAAATTGAAGAGACAGTGTCCCATTTGAAAAAATATAGTTGCATTCAATGTTGTTCACCCCGTATATCTTTCTATTGACGTTATTATAACTCCAAAAATGAGCATTTTCAGTAAACGCACTCTGCCACTTGTAAAATGATTATTATAGATCTTGGCAGGTAGTTCGTGCAATTTAAAACTCTGTGGTTCTCAGAATAAAAGAGATAGACCATTATATGTTACATATTCGGAATCAGGTGAAGAAGAGCTAGCCAAACATGGAAAAATATACAGGGTGTTCTATTTGAAAAAATGAAGTTGCCATCAATATGTTGGTCATCCTGTATATATTTCAGTTTCTGTACTCATATCGAAAAACCTCAGTTGATTTCGTGAAACTTTTACACGAAACATTTTTTGTATCTCCTTTAGTAACAAAGTTAAAGGGGGGGTCAAATTATAGTGAAAAACCCGGTACCTGTTTTCTGCGCCTAGGCGGGAAACACGTTATGTTTTTGACTCAGTTCTCAGTTTTTTTTCATTAGGTCAGAGTTTTAGGTTGAATTTATTGAAGTACTGTTGTAGCCTTAGAGAAATTTAATGTTCTACTGAAAACCCTGTATCTTAAAAAAATTTTGCTATTGTTATAAATGAATAATTAAATTGTCAAGAGAAGATGTGTCTTGATGATGAAATAAGAAATCACTCGCTGGAACAACTGAAACACACCAGGGGTGGTTCTGAACTTAGGGTAAAAAAATTTTTTTTTTTCGCCCTGTATAAAATGACGTATGCCAGGTTTTCTTGAAATTCAAAACAGTTGATTGATTAGGATGAATATACCTACAACTGAAAAAAAATCATTTGAATCAGACCTGCAATAGCATATTTATGAATTAACGAACTTCATCGATTGTTTGAGTGGATCAATTATTTTGCCGGTCAGTGTAATACTAGTGTGGAATATTTCGACTTGACATATGAGTAACATATTTATATCATTGTATATTTTTCGATGACGGTTGATTATATTCAAAGTAGATTTGGCTAACGATTGAACAGGTATTTCCATCCATTATTTAATATTTAGGAAACGCTAAAACACTGAAGAAATATCAGTGTAATATTAATGCTAAATCCATGAAGCATCCGACAGCAGTGAATAATGACTCATTATTCATTAGTTATTTATGGGTTTCGTTATGACCGATCATACATACTTAAAATAGGTAGTTTATAAAATACTGGTGGATAAAAGGATAATAATGTAATAAAAGATTTGGTTCTCGATAGAAAAGTTATACTCACTACTACTTTAGAATACTAAAGAAATATTAATTCTAACAATATAATATCAAAGCTTGATCAAGGAGCATCTGACAGCATTGGATAATGATTCATTATTCACTAGTGATTAATATTTATTATTTTGGCCGAACAAACAGACGTATAATGGGTAGATTATACAATAGTCGCATACTTATAAATGTTATCAACCCAGGTCTGATAAATTTTCTTCTAGTCTCGCAATAATTTCAGTAACTTATAAATAATAATAGATAACTTGTGACCACCAATTTCAAATGAAATATAAACTTTTTTGTTAACCATCAGATTTTCATGTTTCGGTATAGATCAGTCGTTATTTCTCATAACTTTTCGACACAAAAGGGTTCTAATTATCTTACCCGAGAACGAGAAGTGTAGGTTCATAATGCTTAAAAACGAGTTCCCTTTTCACGTTGAATTTTCTTTTCCGAAGAGGCCTAAAAACAAAAGGCAGCAATTGTATTAAAATTCTCCCAAGTGGCGGACGGAGTTTTGTGTGTCAGCGGAATATTATTAAGGAGATGTAATTCAAGTTCCTTTTGCCGAGCAAGTGGCATTTCACACTCAATCTGACTTAGAGAAAGGCATATAATTGCTTTCCTTTGATGGAACGCGTGGCAATGGACTCCGAAATCAGATAAAAAGTGAATTAGGAACTGCCACCCTTTAACAAAGGGGAGGAATGAGATACAAGGTGTTGTTGAGAAGATTGTCACCCACCTGAAATTATCACGTAGGAGAATATTCATTTTGAAGGAACGAGGTATTGTGTTCATTCTCTTTTGAAATCGATGGGATGATAAGAATAACCATCTCATTCTGAAATATTTGGTGAATTTTCGTTACGTGGAGGAATTATCTTCGCTAAGCATTGGTGAGTTCAAAAAAAAATAATTCAAACTTAATGGCAAATTTTCAAATAACAGTATATCACTAGAGACCGGATGATATGCATTGGCATATCTGCATATGCATTTGCATATTTAAGACATCTTCAGCGTTATTTGCATATTTCAGCTAAGATCCAGTTATGATGCATATTTTCCGTACATATTTCTTCTCGGTGTTTCAAAATGCGATATAAAAAGGCTGAATCCGACCAAATTCCACAAAATATGAATCCTATTGAGTAATAATGCTAATATTGTGACTTTTGTCAGATTTGCGAATCAATTTGATGTAATTCTGGAACGCAGTATTAGTAGTCGCACGCTTCGAAACTATTCAAATAATGAGTAAAATGCTCCAAATTATTTCCACGTTCCCATTGGCATATCCAAATAAAATTCCAGAATAGTTGGAAGGGATATTGAAAGGAAATCCAGGTTTCGAAAATTAGTCTTAATCGAAAGCTTTAATAATGGGACGGCATAAGTTTAAACCTGAAACTATAAGGGAGAAGATAGCACCAAGGTTCAAATTTTTCTCAGTTACATCCATAGATGTGGAGCGAACCTTTTCCACATAGAATAATATTCAAAATTTAACAATTGACATTTGGAAAAATATCTAATTGTAAACTTTTACAAAAACATTAAATTAAATTTCAATACCATACTGTTGAGAGTTATTGATATGTTTATTTTGAAATAAAAATTGCTTTTCTTTTTTTTTGAGTTCACAAATTTATTATTCGATATTGCATGTTCTGCATATTTTCGTGCATTTTTTCCTATTTTCATGCATATTTCAAGCTTTTTTCATGCATATTTGCATGCATATAACAATGTTTTTATGTTGCATATAATCCGGTCTCTATAAATCACTTATCATTCGGGATGAAGCTTTACCTTAATGAAAGGAAAACCAGTGAAGTTGGCCAAAATTACGAAAAAATGATGATTCGAATTTGATTATCCTGAGAAATGTCGATCTCATTATGTTTATGAAAACTTATGGAAGCGGGCTTATTTCGTAGTTAAACCAAACAGTCCGTGAGATTTTAACAAAATTACTTTTTCGACAAACTTACGGAAAAGTGAGTACTTCTTTTTCATTGAAAAAGTAGCCTACTCCCAGACTAGGCCAAAAAGTAGGTAAATATGATTTTTGTTAATGCAGTTGATCATTTCCATATCAATGCAATAACGGCTGATAGTTCAAATTGAATTGAACCTTTACATTTTTATCGCAATCCGCAATAAAATTTGGAAATCAACTAGGATAGCATGTTGTGAATATAATGTAATGTTTCAGACTCAATCTGACTTAGAGAAAGGCATATAATTGTTTTTCTTTGATGTAACGCTTGGAAATGGACTCCGAAATCAGATAAAAAGTGAATTAGGAACTGCCACCCCTTCAAAAAAGAGGAAGAATGGGATACAAGGTGTTGTTAAAAAAATTGTCACCACCTGAAATTATCTTTGAGAGAATATTCATTTGGTGGGGGTTGTTGACTTTGAAGGAACAAGATATTGTATATATTTATCCTCGTTTGGAATTGGTCGGGGAATAAGAATTACAATCTCATGCTGAAATATTTGATGAATTCATGAAAGGAGCACCCTTCCTGAGCATTGTAAGATTCGAGGGAGAATTTATACAAACCAAATGGCAACATTTTCAATAATAATATCATTATACCATTTGTGATGAAATTATTACTGAGTTAACCGAAATGAAACGAAAACTAGTGAAGTTGACAAAAATAACAAAAAAAGTATTCTTCAAATTTGATTCTTGTGTGATTTTTTATGTCAGTTGTAGTTCCCGATATTTTGATATTTTCTAGCTGCATTCTTGACGCATATAAAGATTGTTTTCTTCTCACTCTTCTTGACAAGAATTATGTGCGGCCGATCATGGGCAACTGTTAAGTTTGTTAATGCTATGCGGTCCCAGGATAGCACCTAGTAATCTTTTTCAGTACTCGCTCAGGCTTTTACTTATATTGTGCGATTTTCTCAGATTGCTGGATTTTAAATAGGACGTTGAGCTCTTGACGAATTATTATAGATAACTAGCTGACCGGCAAACTAGTTTGCCAGTTTAAAAATTATTTAATCTTGTTATAAAGTAGAAATCTGAAATGAGTGATAGATTTATAGAAGTACCCTGAAAATATCTATCTATATCTATAGGCTGAAATTCAGAATATTCAACATGTTATAGGAACAACCTGTTTATACTCAAAGCGTCTATTGAAAATTTATATGAAATCTTTCACAAATCAAATGACACATCAACAATACAGAACTCATATGTGACACGTTAAAAAAAATGATAATGCTGAAGGGTCTATGAAAACGGCTGCTTGGAAAGGATAGTTAGAATATTAGGAGAGCAGCCCATCCGATTTAATATATTTTGTAGTAATTTTTCTTGAAGAAGTAACCGGCCTGTGTAGATTTCAAAAGTTCGAGATGTTACTTCTCATAGTAGTCATGTTGAAAACAATTCTGAGATTGCTATTATCAGGAGAATTCCACTTTCTTGTTCAAAGCCTTAAATCGAATTTAGCTAATCTCGATATTTCCAGTTGTTGCTCTTGGAAGTTATCGAGTTTAGGAGTGGCCTATTGGACACCTATAAACCAAATGACTTCTGACGGCAACAACTCGAAAAAACGAAAATTTCAAGTTGAGTTTATGGTTTTGAAGGGAAAGTCGAATTGACATATAATTAGAATGACCCTAAAAGTCCTTATAATTGCCCTTCAAAATTTAGGTAAATTCAAAGCATGAATGAAATTGTTAAATCAAATCAAAATAATTTGTAAAGAGGATTGGTTTTGTGGACCTAAATTTCTTCATGAGTAGCTTTCTTTATTTTTTGAATATTCCGTAAATTATCAACAGTCCAAATTCATTTATTTAACCAAGCAGTGAAAGTTTATTAAGCACTCCATATCAAATCTTCAGGACCTGCAAAAAAGATATATTAATTACTATTTAGTGATCAAGAAGTAAAAATTACTTATTTTATTTTCGAGTTTTCTATCGATTACATTTTAATGAAAGCAGGCAAATTCAAATCATTATTTTACATTTTTCGCATAATAATAATTGTTAATTATTCTAACATTTCCTTGCCAATATGATGAAATAAATTATGAACATCAATGTAGTTATCTAAGGAAACCATTTAATCTCTCAGTCTCTCGGTAAACCATGAATGAGTATAATGCACAGACAAAATAATCAGATGTGTGGTACAATAGTTCATAATATCATTTACCTTAGATTCCAGATATATTTTTCTTCATAAGTAGCTTCTTAATTTTGAAACATTCAGTAAATTATCAACAATCCAAATCCATTCATTTAATTTCATTGTTCAATTCAAATAAACCTTTTCGGACCTGCAAAAATATCAATAATTGTAACAATGAATAGGTGAGTCTTCAACATCCACTCTTGTTGAAATGTATGGTAGAATTGATTAGAGCAACCTTGTGTACAATGTCTAATCTATTAAGTATTCATTTTGAAGAGTTTCGAGCTCCTGAGCTGTACCAGTGCTTGTGCGCAGCAAATGGCAAGCCGTATTTCGAGCTTTTGAGTTACTCAGGAGCACGAAACTTTCAAAACGAATAGGCTATATATGGAACTATTGTGGGGAAACCATTGATATTAAAGTTAAAGATATGAGAAAACCTCAATGAAATGTAGCATATCATCATGAATTACTGTACTTAGATTAATCGTTTTATATTCTGAACACTCACATGTCTCCAAAGGTTTCGATTTTTCAACAGTGTTCTTCTATTCACCGGATGGATTCACTGCTTTCACCATCTTATATTAATCTATCTGAAATGTAAATATCCACTTCTTGAATAGCAGCATTGATATACACTAATATGTGTTGATATTTCATGTTCCTCCTATTATATTACACAAACTCGAATAAGTTGAACCTACCTCTTATTATTTCCTATGCGAGGAGTTCAATGGTATTTATCTTCGTTGGTTCCTTGCTTCACCTTGAGAACTTCATCAGATCCTTCCTTGGGTTGAAAATGTAACTTTAAATTGGTCATTTTTCTATTGATATACTAAACCACAAAATCCTCTTCCTGAATAACAATAGTAGTAAATAATATAATAATACATATATCACATATTTCATGTTATCATAGTACACAAATTCTAATAATATAACCTACCTTGTATGGTACCTTTAAGTAAAAATTGTTGCTAGTTTATACGTTATTTCTAATTAACATTTTCGTTCACCCGATGTAACCTCACTTTTTGTTCAAATGTCAAAAACACTATAAGTACTCTATGATATCCAAATACGTCAAAGAAGAAAAAGAAAAGGAAAGCCTTTATATTTTTCCGAACAATTTATTTTTGAATATTTTGTTGTAAAAAAAAAACCTTGCCCTAACAATAATGAACACAACAAAAAAAGAATTGTCGAATTTGGTGCAGTCGTTTAATAGATATTCTCTTTTAACAGTAACCATAGATCCTGTTTTATTAATATAGATGTATCACGCTGATTTTTAAGGCCATTCCCAGCAAAATTTGGCAGCCTCCCTTGATATGTTGGATTTTCTCTGATGTTTGGCACCATAACGGCATCGTCTGTGAGGCTGTTATCCTTCATTGAATAATTCTGATAGTTTTCGTTTGTACCCTTGGTCTTGAACAGCAAGAAGAAACCCTTCTGTTTCAGGTCTTCAGAATTCAACCAGTAGATCGTTACAGGACTGTCGACATAATCCAGGGTGACCTCGTTCAAGTGTCTTCCATGTAGGAATTTTTATTTCATTTTTGTGTTTTATCACTAGCTGTCTCGGTGGTGATTTCATGACGATGCTCGCACAGCCGTTGCTGAATCATTTGCTTAGCACAGTATTTTACAGAAGTCCGATGTGTTTGACTTATGTGGGAAGTATTTTTCTAGGTTGGTTTTTTGTTGATGAGCCCTTATGCCCCGAAAGCTTTGTCCGCCTTGAGTTCAAGGAATTGTTGTTCTCTCAACGCAACATTTAGTATGATGCTTGCTCGCCTTTGTACAGAGAAATCTCATCATTTTTGTGGAGGCGATAGCGATCTGTGTTACTCCACTTCACAATTCCGAAAGACTAGGTGAAAACTGAGAAAGCGTAGGTGTTAACAGCTTTCATGAGATTTCTGCTTTTCAGTTTAGTTTTCAGAGAGCTCCTAATTCTTCAGGTGAATTTCGCGTTACTTCATCTTTCATTTGCGTTAGTCTGTTCCTTGACAGTTTTTTCCTCATAGTTATGTATTTACAAACAGCAAGCATTACCTGCATTTCGCTCTTGAACGTATAGTACGTTAACGAAGTTCGAGCGCATAGTAGGCGTTTGTTTATTTATCTGATGTTGGCAGTATTTACTGTCATAACGTGAAATAAAGTCAACGTTGCCGAATTTACCCGGCCTCGTCCGACGAGCTTGCGAGTTATCAGAAAACTCTATGCAATGGCAATATTGCTTATCAATCTGACAAGAAAATGAATAAATCAACCTCTAATTTTAATATACACAGTGGAATATGCCAAATCGTCATGGCCAACCGACTAATTAAACTCTCATGGACGGTCTATATTTTTTCAGTTATTCTTTTCATTGAAAGTGTCAAGATTTACATACTGACTAAGGTTACCTGTTGAAATTGAATTTGTGTACTAGAAAATTTCAAATATCCACCACATTCAAGAACTTCACGATTTCGGGCCACCAACGACCTATGACCAATAATTAAAACGTAACCCGTCAAAAATTCTCGACCCGTCAACTTCTCGAACAATTCTTTTTCAAGAAACACATAAGAACTAACATAAATACAACTGCCACTCCAGCATCAAAAGAAAATGCTTGAAAAGAAGAAAAACAGTAAAACTTTTCACCAAGAAACGGAATGAGAAAAGGACAAAGCTCGATGCCTCGAATGAAATTGGTAACAATGGATCTCGTTCCTCTCAGGTAAACATAAAAGCCACAAAGCCTGGTTAAAATATCAGACCCATCAAAATTCTTCAGACGTCAAAGCTTTCCGTCTAAACTCGAAAATTGGGATCCGTCAATTTATAAACCCCATTTCGCCGAATTGGAATCACAAACAACTACCTTGTTATTTTCTAATCATACTTGAGTTCGGAAGGTTTTAACCATGGGCTCAAATTGTGGGGTGTCATTTATTTAATTAGCGACCAGATAAAGCATGCAGTTTTGCTGTGAAAATAAATAACAGTAATTTTTCTAATTGCTTGATAAACAAGAGCCTTATTTTCGTCGACGTGATGATGAAACAACACAACTCCCTCATTTTCTCTGATGATTGTAGTATAATAGGGTAGCGAATTTTCTGCAAAAACTAGAGCACAATCAGTTTTATTCGACACGATAAATTCAAATCCATTTTATGAAACATTTACTGATTAGGTATGTGTTATAATTCAGAAGGGTGACTTCTCATCCTAAAGAAAGACCTGTTCCGTTCATGTATTAGACTTCAGAAAGAGAGTTCGATTGCTATTAGTTTGATAGTTTTATAATAAGTCACATCGATAAATGTATTTTCGTCCCATAATCCTTCATTGTTTCACTGCATTGCATTTCTTATTTATTCAGTTTGGAGCAATCGACGATATCAAAATCGATATTTTGATTATTAAATTTTATTAACTAATTCATTAATATCTGATGAGTCTGGTCCTTAACTGTTTAATTGAGGGAATATTTCTTGGCTTCAGGACTGTGGGGGTGAATTATACACACTTTTTTAAATCGCCGACGTTTCTATCCTTTTTTGGATCTTCTTCAGGGCTGCAAGAATATTTATTTCTTAGTCTTGAGAGAGTTTACAAATATGTGTAAAATACAATTAAACTTTACGATTCACGAACTCAATTAGGTATATAAGACACTACTACAAACAAGCTACGTGGACACAGATTAGAAAGAGACCGACATTCAGGTGGAATTTGCAATTATAAATTTTTTTTTTGGTTTTGTATTATTGTATTGTTTTATTATTTTTTTTTCCTTTATAATTTTGTTATATTTTTGTGTCCATACAAACTCATTCCCCATTATTGATTACATAATTGCATTCCAATTCTTACCAATTTGGTCTGGTGTATTTGGACACGGTGGATGTTTAGTTTCATTTATTCGTCTTGTTTACGTGTCTTGTTGGTGGTATGTTTCCGTGGCCAGTCACTATGATACTGATCGACGGAGTTGTCCGTCTCCTGTTATCAATTCTTGAATTCGTTTCTTTTTTCGTTAGTTCGTCTTAATACCCTACACATATCCATTATTAAAAAACAGTAAACGTCAGATCAGACATACAAGGTTTAAATAATTTATAACGGCCTATTAAGAGAAATTAATTGAAAGGGTATTATGACGAACTAACGATCAGTATCATAGTGACTGGCCACGAAAACATACCACCAAGACACGTAAACAAAACCAACGATTGGTACGTCCCACCCCCTGTTCCCTTGAGGTATGAGTGCAAGGTGTGGATGCAGTTTTTTAACAGTAGTTTCTCTTCAACATTCACACCAAATTTGAAACCGATCCTTCGTACAGTTCTGTAGGATTAATTTTTTACTATTGCTTCAACGCGAGCGTTCGTTTCTGTTTGCATAGTTATCCGCCCCATCGTCCGCTAGCGTGCGATGATTTCAAGGTCATCTTCGGCTGGGTCGTTCGGCTGTATTCACACTGGTGGTAAACAAAGACGAATAAATGAAACTAAAAATCCACCGTGTCCAAATACACCAGACCAAATTGGTAAGAATTGGAATGCAATTATGTAATCAATAATGGGGAATGAGTTTGTATGGACACAAAATTATAAACAAAATTATAAAGGAAAAAAAAATTTAATAAAACAATACAATAATACAAAACAAAAAAAAAATTTATAATTGCAAATTCCACCTGAATGTCGGTCTCTTTCTAATCTGTGTCCACGTAGCTTGTTTGTAATAGTGTCTCATATACCTAATTGAGTTCGTGAATCGTAAAGTTTAAATTGTATTTTACACATATTTGTAAACTCTCTCAAGACTAAGAAATAAATATTCTTGCAGCCCTGAAGATGATCCAAAAAGGATCGAAACGTCGGCGATTTATAAAAGTGTGTATAATTCAACCCACAGTCCTGAAGCCAAGAAATATTCCCCAATTAATTCATTAATGACAGCTTTTAATGATCAGAAATTTCAACTCGTGAGCAGAACGAGCGCGTTAATACTTCGAGATCATAAATTCAAGAATAAGGAACGAGATGATCATAAGATTTTCCTTCAACCGCATTATGAATCGATTATGATTTCTTGATTGAAATGCCATTGCTATATTACACACAAGACATACATTTGACAGAATACAGATTTCTATATTTCTCTCTTTTAGAAAGTTGTGACATTACTCGTATGTTTCTGAATTCTCTGTGCTCGGTTGCCGATGACAACTGCACAATAATGCTAATTTTCCGTCGATTTCAAAAATAAAGATGATTTTAATGTGTACGAAATCAATCAAATGACCATCATTTAATGCTCCATTTATGCTATTTTGATGTACAATTCTCATGTTAACCGTTCACAAAGTATTCTGAAAGACTACGAGAAATATCAAAACTCTACTGGAACATAGATACGTAGAATTTTTATTATGTCAAATGTCTCGTGCAAAATGAGAATGTATTTCAATCAAGAATTCATACACAATTAATATTGAGATCGCCGAAAAAATCTTGTAATCAACTCCGTTATTAATCAAGCGACTAATGATATCGAACTATTAACACGTTCGCTCCGCTCACGCGTTAAAATATCTTTACCATTAGTCGCTGTTTTTAATAACCTATTTTCGCCGACCTCGACATAAAAATCGATTTTAATGTGTGCTAAATTGAACATTAATGACCCATTTTTGTACTCAATTGGTGCTATTTTAGTGTGAAATACTCATTGCAACCGTACGTAAAGTATTCAGAACCACTTCGAGAAATGTCAAAACTCTACTGAATTATATGAACAAAAAATTTTATTATGTCAAATGTATGTCTTCTGCGGAATGAAAATGTATTTCAATCAAGAATCCATTCACAACCCCTGTTTAAGGTCGTCTGAAAAATCTTGTAATCAACTCGGTTATTAATCTAGCGAGTAATGACTCGAAGTATTAACGCGTTCGCTCCGCCCACGTGTTAACATAAATATCTTTATCATTAGTCGCTGTCTTTAATAACCTAGTTGATTAAATAACTATTTCTTTCAACTCGAGGTAAGCGAAGTCAGTAATCTCTAGCTTTTCAATAAACATTCTTGTGCTGAATTTCAACTCAACTAAATCCAGAATATCTCAGAAAATACTACAAAACGTCAGCTAAATCGTCGCGCTCAAGGAATTATTTCGCTTCTTCTCTTAGAAGTCTAGTATGGTCCCTGGTTCTTTGTAAGTGGAGCAGTGAGTAGAGTGTAATGAAAAAATACATACCTACGTCTGTATCAAGTTCCCCTATTCCGACGAAATCTTGCACCGAGAAATTCAATAACGACCCTCAGTTGCACACGAAAATACTCCAGTCAGTGGCTGGAATATTGTTCTATGAAACTCAATAGGTTCTCGTCGAGCGCTTGGACGTTTTGCACTACAAAGGCATCTTTTATATTATTGTGTGAATGGTAAAAACTGTCAAAGGTGTACATAAGTGTTCTTTATTTGCGGCCGGAGTGCAGCTGCAGCGGTGCCGGGAATGCAATAAATTCAACACCGGGCTTCAGGCTGGAATAAATGAACATTGACAGCTCTTTTTAATTACGCCGAGTTCATTCTTTTAAATTAGTTCCATCGGGTCACCGATAGAAGGGGGATTGACTTCGTTCGTCCTGCAATTGGACGATTTTCGCCAATGGATGTGCAATTCCTGTTGCTTTGTAATCTGCGAGTTTCTCGATGAATGCGCGGTGGTATCAGATGATTCGCCATTATCTGTGATCGAATTGATGATCAACGGATGTGTTGATTTAGTTTTTGGATATTGCTGACATGGTTGTTTCCGTAAAAACAGTGGAACTTCCCTACACGGACGTCTGTATAACGAATTTCTCTGTATAGGGACCTACAGACGATCAACCTAGTTGAAGACTAAGTTGTAAACACGGCATGTTGACGACCAAGTTGAACGTCTGTAGTCTGGTTGGTGGTTGATATTCCAGGTTGAAGACTAAGTTGATGCGAGATCAAATCAGTTTGATATTTGGTGGGCGGAGCCCGATGTTGATGACTAAGTTGGAGCGTCTGTATGGTAGTCATCAACTAGGTTGACAACACCAGTTGGAATTCTACCTTGTAGAGTGAACATCTCATAGCGTATTCAAAATTCATCGTAAATATTCGAGGAAAGGTAGTAATTTAACTAGAAAATATGAGCAAAAATTCAAACATTCAAGTTTGGGTAGATTTCTTTGATTGGGTGAAAGATCTTCCTGAATTATGGAGAGTAAAATCCGAGATATATAAAAAACCTTGAGCAGATGCTTTGAGCGAACATTCATTGGTGGAGCAATAATGCTATTACCTCAAAATTTTGTATAGTACTTGAGATTCATGCTGAGTAAATGAATGCAAAATCTCAGGATGATCAGACTTATACCTATTATGGAAATATTAAAAATGAAATATGTAAAAATCTCGGTAAAAATCAATAATTAAAAGAAATTTGAATTATATGCTTCAGATGATGCAATTCTTGGATATTTTGTTATGACATATAATAATCATTCTTTCAATATTTCGCATGAGGCTAACTGTGAGCATTTGCATGTGGTCGAGAAAATCTATTCCAATTGGTTTCGTTTTGTCGGAGATATTAAGGAACAAAAATTCGGAATGGTCATATTTAATGGGACACCTTGTATGATTTGGCTGATTAACGAACTAATTGTGGCATTTGGAAATCAAACTCACCCTGAAATCTCAAGTCTCAAGGACAATTCCTTAGAAAGTTATCGTGTTTATGGCCTGACGGTCCCACGGACCGGATTAAATTTGACCACGGATTCGTCATCAGGGAGCAGAAACCCTATCGTTGGAAACCAATTTCGGCTCAAAATTCGAAAAGTCTTTCATTAAACCGGAATGGGAAAAATGAGACCGATTGTGGTACCAATCCTTGGTCCAAATTCTTTCATTCAAGAACTGTGCTGCACCACATTGTCGCATACAGGGTTGGATAAAGTATGGCACCAAACACATATCTATTGAACGAAAAGGACATATTAATGAGATTTTTACCCTAAACCCAGTATGTGAGCATTCGCAATCCCAAGATCTATCAACATCTGCTAAGATATACAGGAGGTCCCATATAAATTAAAACAGTTTTAATCGAAAAGAAAATATTTTTTTTAGATTTTACACTAAACCCAGTATGTGCGCATTCGAAATCCCAAGCTATTTCAAAATCTGTAAAAATGTATAGGGTGTCCACTTTAAATTAAGTAAGTTGATGGCATTTCCGGTTAAACCGGAAGTATCTCATTAATGAAAATATGCTCATCAGATGCATTGTGGTCCATTACACTCAGCTGCCAAATTTAAAAAATATCGCTCGTTTCGTTTTGAAGATATTAATTTGGTGCCAAACTTTATCCCAACCCTCTGTATATCGTTTATAATAACATATAGGAAAGATCTCTCTCCATGTTTCGATAATTTTCCTAATCACTCCTAATTCACTCGACGGAAACCTCCGCTGAAATGATGTTTTCAACTTGGTTGACAACCGCTATTTTCACTTTCAATTGGTTTACAACCTAGTTGACAACATAGTCTTCAACTAAGTTGATCGTCTGTAGGCCGCTTATAACGAATTTCGTACAAGACATTGCACTTTGAATCCATATCTCATGTTGAAACAACCTCTAACACGAAGTTAATTCTCTCTATAACGAAATATTCAAAAAACATCACTCTTTGAATTGCTCTTGGTAAGAAGGTATAAGGGTGGGTTTTTTCCGAATTTTTCCGGAGGTAGTTATGTAATATATCCCGACCATAAACTAAATCATTACGGCGCGGCGGGCAGATATCCTTCTGAAACAGTTTTAAATACACCCCTGGCTGTTTGGTTTCAATCTAACCATTACGCCAGTGTCAAAAGTTGTGCGACAATGTCTAAAAGGAAGTGCCTAAGTTTGAATGATAAATTCAAATTTATCAGTGAAGTCGACTGAGACATTGCCGACTATAGAAATAAATTTTCTGTGTTACGAAATTTCTTTAGGTACCTCTCATTTTACAATGACTGAAAGAAGTGTATCAGAAATAACTCCAATTTTTCTCAAATTTAACTAGACATTATATTTTTTTTCATACGGTGCGGTGGAATAAGTTATTAACTACTTATTTTATATCTTAATAACAAAGCTCAAACAGGTCAATTCTTATATTGAACGTAGTATGTTATGACATGAAAGTTTTGAACCTGACATAATCCCTCTTCATGGAGGTGTAACCTTTTCGGTTTTTTTTCAAAAGAAAGTGCATAAATTTTCTAACCAAAGTGTTATACATTTTTAAATCAGTGTTACAAAAGGTTTCAAATGAGGTGTGGCATGATGTACTTTCTCATTTGAAAAAATTGAAGGATTGACTCCACCATGAAGAGGAATTATGTCAGGTTCGAAACTTTTATGTCATAACATAAACATACTACGTTTAATATAAAAATTGACCTGTTTGAGCTTTTGTCTTAAGATATAAAAATAGATTAGTTAATAGGGAGGTAACTGCACTTATTCCACCGCACCGTATAATTTTTATGAATTCATTCAAACTTCGTTACAATAATATACAACTCATATCGAATATAGTGTGAAATTAAAGCATGAAGAACTTTTTTCCTTGTAATTTTCGAGCATACTGTATAATAAATAGCATGGCAATGAGGCATGGACCAGTCTCAGAAAGACTGCCTAAAATAAAACAAATATTAAATTTGGAAATCGAACTATGGACTTATGTTTAGAAACCGTCTGTATGTAATTATAAAACAAGGCTACTTTTTAAAAAAACAAAATCTCAATACAATGGCATCATTCCGAAATGAACGATAGACCGAAATTTATCAACGTTTTCAAGAGGATAATTACAATAATGTCTTTTGTTGTTTCCAAATTGGTGAAAACTTCAAAATCTATACAAACAACCTATCACGATCAAATTTCCAATCAAACTGATGGTTTGGGGTATAATATTTCAGCATGCTGTTACGCCTCTATGTATGATACCATTACTAGTGAAAACAATTTAAGCATTTTTCTATTCAAGCTTGCATGCAAGAACAGCACATCACAATCATTTCATGGTCGGCAGTTTCACCAGATCTAAGTCCCATTGAAAACAGTTTATCGAGCAACGGTACGAAATTGAAGTGTTGCGATACGTCATTTTATTGAGGACTATCTGGAATTTCGCTCCAAAATTTCAATCGTATAAGCACTTTCTTGATAAGTTCATTGAAAAATACCATAAATGGGCACCATACATTTATATTCCAGAGTAGCTACAAAATGAAATGAATTCGCACTTTCTATTGAAATCATTCATTCGAATAACGATATCAGTCGTTCTCTCCACCAAAAAACAAAAATGTTTTTTAGAGCGAAAAATATGCAAATATTAAGTGGATTAGACCCGTTCAAAAATATTGAACCCGGAATAACGTTATCGATCAGAATCGAACGCAGTTGTCTGAAAAATCACGAATAATCAATGCGGGTTACGAATAATGAAACAAATAGAAAAATCGCACCGCAGAACGAAAATCGACGACCATTTCGTCCAGTTTGCATTGAATGTGCCCCTGGCGGATACTCGGAATGTGTCCCAGACGGACTGTTCGAATTATTCGAATCGGCGGTATACGAACGGCATCCACAATGATTCTAATTGCTGGTTTTCAGTCTTCAATGTTCCTTTTCAAGTGGTTATAACCAGAGGGTTCATTAACGTAAGAATTTATGGCAAGATATGGCGTCAGATGTGTTGCACATAAATATTGGGAGATAAGATCGGTCCTTTGATCGAGCGTCAATATTGCGCTTCGTTATTGAGCGACTTGTTCAGTTCCCACGAGAGATGTTGTGGTCTCAAGGAAGGCTCTGCACCCTTCGAATTATGGCTGGCTTGTATCGTTTATATGGGCGAGAACATTCGCCTTTTTCAATTAGATACATGATTGGGGGAATAAAGGGAGTTAATTGCTGACGTTTTTTATGCTATTTAAGAAGTCAAAACCCTATAACAGATGTAGCAATATTGCCAAAGAAGTGTTCAAGATTGTTCTGAAGCGACGTCTGTGCATTGCGGTCTAATGTTCTCGTGCACTCTAAAAAAATCCCGGTGTAAATGCTAATACTAAAACTATCAAGCACATTTTCCTTTTTTTTTTTTTTATATCACAATTTTATCATTTTTATCGAAATTATGAGATATAGTGTAAGTGGTGTGATTCATGAAACACATTATCACAAACAGAAACAAAATCAAGAATTAATAGAAAAACATTTAAAAACACACTGTGTTTTCAAGCTTTAACACCAATCTTACAAACAAATTGCTCCATAAATCAGAAAATCATCTCTGGGTTAAAATATACACTGTATGTTGGAAGTTTCAAATAATAATTCATGATCAGGTGTTACTTCTGAAGCTTGTAGAAACAAAAAAAGCACCTGTAAGGGTTTTTCAGCCAAATCATGTTTCAAAATTACACCAACTGAATCAAAATAAGCACCAAAATATGAAAAACCCATACGTTTACTTTAGTTTGTCTTCAGTATTTTACATGGTTGCCAGATATTGCCAAATTATGAGCGGTCACACAGTTAGAACCATGGTGTCTGATGAACTGATTATTCCAATCGAATACCTTGGCAACAATGTTAATAGCAATAGTTCCAATTCTTGGCGGCTCTACAAAGAGTCCTCAGCATAGTCAAATCAGGACTTGCCAATGGTTTCACTTCTTATTTATTTCTGTTCTTGTATGTGCCTTTGTGATGATGAATCGAAAGTGTGAAATTGATTGAGGTGAAGAAATGAAATGAGTGAAATTTGTTTTGGATATAGAGAAAAGTTCATTTTGCCTGATGATTCGAGGACAAAATCTGATCTTTTTCAAGCTAGTTGAAGATCCTTCCCTTAGAGTATTTTTGGGGATACCTCTACTGTCAACCCTCACTTGGTCTACCATCAGGTACATATCTATCTGTTCATTATATATTTATCAGTGTAAAGACAATATATTTTATCAACAGGAAAATGTTTTTTGTTTTGGCAACAAATATTGTTGTAATCTTTCATTGTGAATGAAAATTGAATTGTTTTTAAAAACCTGCACAGCAAACGAATACACTAAAAGATTTTTAATGAATAACAATGCAGAACAAAAGATTAACATAGGGAGTAAGTACTTAGCTAATAATAATAATATTTATGGTTCATGATGCATTATTTAGCTTCGAAAGAACCTATGTATTAAATATCTGATATTCAAATCGCTGAATTGCATTTCTTAATTTCAGATATAAATTTGTCATTTCTCATCTCAACTAAGTCAGTGCTGAATAGCACCGAACAGGTTATTGCAACCTCACTAAGCTAGTGCAAATTAAGACTGAAACGGTGCGATTTCACACCGAAACCGATCTAACTCGTATATTATTTCACACTAATAAATTGTGAAAAAATAACTGAGTCAGTGTCAAAACACACTGGATGATCATTTGAGATCACACCGCTCTAGTGTGATTTAACACCAAACAAGTGCAAAGTCGCAAAGAACCGAATGAAAATCACACTCGCTTCAGTGTCAAAGTTGATTTATTTTATGAAAAAAAGCAACTCCTTGAAATCATGAAACACACCAGAAAATTTTTGAACGTCGGTGTTATTTTAGAAGGTGCGAAATAACACCAAAAAATCAGGACCTCTGAGGAAACCGGCGTGACAGCGGGTGTTGGTTGGTGTTCAAAAATTTCTTAGAGTG
>CM024248.1:13116756-13149742 GCA_013421045.1 Propylea japonica | reverse complement strand
TTTGCCGATGAAGCTTATGGAGTTATTAGATTCTATACATTCGTAAACATCAACTCCCAAACATTGAAGTTTTTCATAAACATGTTGCATTCCAAGTCAGATCTCTAATACTGGCTCTGCACGTACTGAAGGATAAAACCTTCCGTCGTTCGAGAAAGGCGAGAGATGCAACCAGATCCTCCGAAGTGATAGGGTGAAGAATAAATACCGATTGGTGGCGATTTCAGCAAAGTTTCAACTTCCGGAGCGGAGGATTCCATCCTATCGAGAACCTTTCGTACGAATATTTTCTCTCCCCTATCACTCCAATCTGATTGCCGTCGAAAGACGTCATAGTAATAAAGAAGAGATGCTGTGTTGAGATCGAATCCCTGCCGATATTGCACATACTTCCCAGATCATTCGTTGGCCCCGCTCACCGAACAATCCCGACAACCAACAACTTATTCATGGAATTTCCACAATCAGGTGAAACGGGGGTCTGAATTCCTACAACTTCCTGTCTAACGACGACCGATTGATACGGAAAGCTTGTTTGTGTTCGACTCCCCGTGAATTCTTGTTGCGTGAGTTGTTCGATCGCGTTTGCGATTTCGTCTCAGATAAATAATACATGGTTGAAATAAAGGAATAAATCAATTTATGTTTTGTTACCTTCATATGATTATTCCAAATGAATTAATTTAAGCATCTATAAATACTTATCGATAGTAATTTTGACAGACTTTTACTGGTTTGCTATATTCAATGACCAAATTATAAGCATTTTCAGTGATGTCTCATAGTACCGAGCATTGTACAGAGCTGGAAAGCAACATGTGAACGATTTTTTTACTATTGTACCTAAATATGGATCCCATCAATATATATATATATATGAATGAATATCACAGTTATGGACAACTTAAACGTCAGAATTTATTGAGGCAATTTAGAATAAATGGAACTTAGAAATGATACTCGAGATAATAAATCAACATGGCCAGAATTTTAAACGATGGTTAAAGACTGTGGCAAAGTAGAGAACTTTTCAAATAACTTGACGACCACTCATTCAAAATAACCTGCAAAATTTTTGGATTTGACCTCGGGTTGGACACTTTTATGGAATGGCCGAGGGATATTTCACCTTGGAATTCTCGAATCATTCAGAATTATTGGAATTTTTGGGAATTATTTGAAATTCGTGCTTCGTGCATTATGGTGATATTAGATCCGGACTGAAGCGCAAGCGCACAAGTATCCGAATGATTCCAAAAATTCCAAATAATTCCAAAAATTCCAAATAATTCCAAAAATTCCAAATATTCCGAAAAATTTCAATAATTCTGAATAACTCCAGATATTCGAAATGTCTGAATAATTCCCAGAATTCCAAATAATTCCAAGTTTGGCTAAGAGGTCATCAGTCACAAGAAGTATGATATAATACTTGCGACTCCTTCAGATTACATATTCTGAAATATTCGATTTATTTTTCATATGGTATATGGAAAAATGGATACTGCTTTACATAATATTTTATATTTATTATGTTTATATGATATTATTGATTAATAGTTCCAATAAATAGTGGCAGTCGAAAAAGTAAACCAAACTTGATTCTACATTTGAACATCATTTTTGAATAATAAGAAAATGGGGTGTCGTCATGTCTGAAAATTGAGTAAAATAAAAGCTGCTATTTTCCATGTCATCGTTCATTAGGTTTCGATTAAATTCAAAAAAACTCTGACATAACCAAGATGCTTTTGTGCGCTTGTTCATATTGGGCAAACGATAATTCGAAATTGAAAAATCTGAGAGCCAATGGCAAACCGTAGTAAACGAGATAACATCTTCAAAACTCGAAATTTTCAAGGTAGGTTCAAGATTTGAAAAGGAAAGATGATTTCATGAATGAAACCAATAGCCCTCAGGATGTTCTATTTTGAATTGAAATTCACCTCCGATGCTGTTATAACTCATAATTTGGTGGTAACCGCTTCTCCTTTCTTCTTTTTTCCAATGTGTACTCGAGCATGAAAGCTTCTCACTGCCCCTAATATAGTGGAACCACGAAAAAGTATGACGAATGTTTGACATGAAAGACCATAATGTTTTTGAATAAATGGAATTCAGTGGAATTTTTGGGAATTTCTGGAATTATTTGGAATTTCTAGAAATTTTTTGAATTTTTCCGGAATTATTTGGAATACTTAGAATTTTTTGGAATTTTTGCGAATTTTGAAATTTTCTGGTGATTTTTGGATTATTTTTGGTATTTTTGTAAATTTTGACTGATATGGAATTTAAGTTTTCAAAATGAGGGGAAATACCTCTCGGGAATGGCAATACAAATGCAATATTGATCCATTCTGTCTTAAAGACTCATCAAAAACGGATAATCGCTATGATTTTTTGAGGGTCCATTATTTCTGACGGGATTTCAGTCTAACTAGAGTACATATTTTCATAAACACAAACTTCAACTTCATGCGTTATCAGACATGTATGTATTTCCAAATATACGATATAGTGTGATTGACTTATGATGTGAAATCAATATGACAACACGTATTGTTAGAACATTGAAAAGTGAATTAATTATGAGCCATGAATGGAAATCAAATGGAAGTTGTAGAAAATTCAGTATTTCAATAGAATAATAAATAGGTAATCAATGTTTGTTTCAAATACGGGAACAAATAACCGTGAAAATGGAGTTCGGCGTATTTTCATTTCAGTTTTCCAATGAAAAACCACCAAATAATAAAGCTCTTGTTATTTCAGTATCCATATTATATTCATAATAGATAATTGCTTTAACAAACCAACTGCTATTTCAGCTAATGTCACTTGTATACTGCGCTTTGGTTGATTCCATAATTTTCTTCATCTTGCGTTAATATTGAGAAATTATCAATAATATTACTCAACTCCACTTACACAACATTTCAATTGAACGCAATAATATTACAATTTTTGTGGTAGGAATAATCAAATTCAATGTAAATAATGAAACCAAAATAATTCTATCCGACCATCGAGACAAAAATTATTAAGGCAACCGGAATTAGAGATTTGCTGCCATCAATTATCCCCAACAAATATCTTGAGATAGGTGGCGAATATATTCTTAATGCATACAGACCTTCTGACTGATGACCAGAATTACAGTGATCTTCTCAAGAAGGTATAAATTTAGTAGAGATGTTCGATGTATTGTAAAGAAAAGAGAAGAATTTCTTCCAAATGATTGAATTAATTATACTGTTTGCATCTACACATAGTACGAATTTTATGTTTTCTCATATAATTGTAAAATCAAGTTCGATTTCAAACCAGATAACCTTGACGATTACCAGATCTCGATACAAAAAATCAAACAAGTTTAATTAAATTCTCAATAATATGCAGATGATTGAAAGAATTAATCAGTAGTTATTCAAAAACCATCAGATACTCCTGAAATGCGTATTATATTTCTTTATTATATTCATAATATGGACCAAGTTACTGATGGCTAATTATTCCGCCCATCATTGATAGGGTGTTAAGGAGTGAGTGTAACAAACTTCAAGAGGTATTTGGCATGAGCAAATAACTCGGAAAATAACGACATTATGTTATATATCTTTTGTCTGTAAATACCTCGGTAAATACTTTTTGCGAGATATGGATTTTCGAGATTTCATTTAAAACAGACTAATAAAATTATCCTCCACAGCAATATTTCGAACTAACAATCATTTCTGAATTATTCTTTGAATTCGTGACAAAATCTCTTCTACCTTCCTTTGATATGGGGAGCAGTTTTTGATGCAAAAAAATAAATAATCTCAAAGTGTATTTAACGTAACTCACCACATAACCCAATACTCGTATCGATTGATATAATCTGAGAGGATTCTACATTTCTAGAAATTCAGAGTTTTCAATTCCAGTTTACAATATTCCCTATATATGTGGAAAATCTTATACAGAAGACGACAGAAGAGACATCAAGACCTTTAGAGATAGAAAACGCGAACATAAGAACAACATCAAAAATAGAGACATTACAAGATCACAAATCACTGATCATTGTATGTTCAGATAGCGAGTTCATATGATAACCTGATAAGTATTAACGGAAATTAAGAAATCCATATGTATTTCGTTAGATAAACTAGATATTTGGCTAATTGTTCTGTTGGAACAGATCTTATTTGGATTGATTTATTGAAGAAAGAAATGATATCAGGAATTTCAAAATTAAATGAATCAACATCTCGATGTGTTGACAACTTTCAATATCAATTAGACTGCAAACAAGAAAATAGACGATTCCAAAGATTTCAAAGGTTTGTCTGAAAAAGGATATAAACACCGAAATGTTACATTGTCCTTTTTATTTATTTCCTTTTTAGTTTTACTGTTAGGCAACATTTTTTTTCGAAACAATTCGCTCCTCCACAAGTCAGTGCAAGGATTACGCAGAAGCTTTTCATTTTATTAAAAAAAATTTCAATTATTTCTGTTTCAGAGAATGGGAATGAAAACCTAAAAAGTTTTCTAGAAACATCTACTCATAGTAGCGACGCTTCGTGAAGTTGTCTAAGTTTTTAAAATAAGAACGGCGTTCCATTCGAAAAGAAGGCAGGAGAGATTTTTTTCACAAAGTGGAAGTGGACGAATAATTCGAAACTAAATGTTAGTTTGAAATATTTCAGTTGCGTACCATTCTTTTCTCCAAAAAAAAATGAGATCACATAACCCTTATGAGCGCCAGTGAAATTCCGAGTAAAATTCTCAATTGCATGTCAGAGAATAGGTAATATCTACCTCCCGAAAGTAGAAACCCACCAAATTTCATTCACATATCTCGACTGGTTTCAGCAAATAATAAATACATAGTCAGTTTTCAAGTAGAACTTCAACACCCCGTATCTCGAAAATGAAGCATTTGCGAAAGAAAGTTATACTGCATAATGCCACTATATTTTCATGAATAGTCACCTCCTGAAGTTTGCTGCTATTATTCATTAACACCCTGCATAATATTAACATTTCTTAGTAAGTCTCATAAAGTTTTCAACACTACCGATATTCTCTTTCGGTATTTTCGTTGTCATATCATAATAATAACAGTAATGTCTTCAAATCGAGCTTCAAATTCTTATCACTCACTCAACAGGCATTTCAGTAAGAATTGTCTTATTTTCCCCCAAAATCCATTTCGACTATACGATGATAAATTGTTTTTTGCGGACATTATTTGCTTCAACGATTATTCCAAACGATTGATATCGGTTCATAATCCAAAAATTTATTCTTTTAAAAATGCGAATATTAATACTTCATTTCAATGAATGTTAATTTCACAACTGTTAATCTTGAAAAATTCCCATATTTATTCAACCCTATTAACCTAACCTGGGTAATGAACCAGTTCGAATTCAAAAGTAAAATTTGTAATTGTAATAGGTATAGAATGTTTTGCCTTTCCTGTTGTCGGTAGGAAGCACAATAATAGGCCCTTCCATCGAAAGTTTACTGCAACAATCATCATCTAGTTCAGTTTTTATAAACTAATGTTTATCCTTTGTCATCAAAATTCAATGCAGTTAGGAAAATTTTTTATAACCTAATTTGTCAAATGGCTCTGACTATTCTTTCTTATTCAATACAAATGAACCCGAAAGTCAAATTACTTTTCTTGCTTCGCTTCGATGCCCAGTTTTGTGAACTCACGACACAAGAAAGTAATGGTTTGAGTCATTATGCAGCTACCTACTTGTTGTCAAAGGGGAAACTCTTGCTTAGATCAATTAGATACTAATGAGCATATCAGATACGTGGGATATACATTCGTGAATAATGGAATATTTCCTCCTAATGATTGAAGTGACAAAAGAACTCCTGTATCTTCAGACACTGTTTTTGTTTCTTGTTTAAAAATTGTTTCGTGTTTGTGGAATAATGGATCTTTTATGAATTGTTCTTGTGATAATATTTCATCGAAATTGTGGCTCGTATTGTTATTTTATCATCAAAAGAAATTGAAATTGAATTGAATAATAACGATTAATTCATCCAAAGTGGTTCCTCCATAAATTTTCACCTCAAAGCACATTAAATTCGGACTTAGGGGGCAATCGTCATCTTACAATTTAACTTATACTTATAAGAAGTTCTGAAAAACAATTTCTGCGAATATCACTCGAAGTTTTAGAGTAATGGATATGAAATCGAATATATCACACACATGTTCCAATCTTATATTTTTCGAATTTGGGAAGATGATGCATATAGGTTAATCCGAGAGTTAATCTGCTTTTCACATAGATTTCGAAACTACCATACTTAAATTTTCCCTAACATATATGTTAGTCTCGAAGTTTAACTTTCATTTTGATCATAGTACTTTCCGAGGTACTATTTCACCGAGTATTTCACCCAAAACATTCTCTCTCTCGCATTCTCTTCATCTACCATTTTTTCGTATTCGACAAAGGTAAAATATTAAACCTTTTTTTCATTTGATGAAAATTCATGAGAAAACGTTTTCGTTCGCTCAATTTTTCACTCGATTTTTCACTTCATTATTGGAAATATGAAGATTCCACGATTTCCAATTTAACTGTTTCGTGTTTTCTGGAATCAGTGAGGGAATCAGTTTCTATGTGCAGTTTTTGAAAAGTGCGATTTATCATTCAATAGTCATAACTTTTCCACCATTGCAAGCTTCTTCGAACATTTTTATCTCTTTTTGTTGCAGAAATTGACACATTTTAAGGTCACAGCGAGGATCACAGAATAACATATGTCGAATATTGTGAGTTTCACTGAGGCAGGAGAATATTTTGTCCATGGAAATCAGAACCACGAAAAAAATTCTGTTTTTCTGTGACGGGAAAAAAATGTGACATTTTATATCTCTTGACAGGTCACAAAATATGACTTTTTACGAAATTACTTTTTCCCTGTCAAAAAATATTCTCTATGTAGCCGGGAAAAAAGTACTCACTTTTTTCCCGGGGAAAAAAAGTAATTTCGTGAACAGTTGTATTTCTTTCACTATTAAATGGTCCTTTTTCCTGTCACAGAAAAAAATAGTGTATTATACACGGGAAAAATATTAGATTTTAGCTCTCGGCTTTTTGTCTCCCTCCGCTTCGCGTCGGGATTCAACATAACCACGAGCTAAAATCTAATACTTTTTTCCCTTGTATAATAAATAACTATTTTTACTGAACATTATATTCCTACATACCGAGTGCAAAATAACGGTTGAGACAGGTACTTAAATGATGACAATATTGTGAAAACGAGGAATATAGCGATATTCAATTTCAGCTGATTTCAATTCCAAGATGTCAAGCTTAATATGCCATGATTGCGCATTTATATCGATAAATTAACTTCAATATTAAATATCATAGACCTGGAAACGTTATTGTCACTTTAACATCGATAAAAAAGGTGCATCCTTTTTTATCGCGATAAAAACTTCTCTTCCTCAATATGTCAATTGGTCTGTCAGATTTTTTAATTTTGAACATACATATAGTGCTTTCACTTTGAATCGGTGTTGGAATTATTTAACTTTGTTGATATAAAAACCCAAAAGATGAATCGTTTTAATTATTGTTGGTTCATCCATATATTTCTGTCGTTAATTTATCTTGCCAAAAAACACTCCAGCTTTTCTGTATCAGATAAATTTCTCTTCAACTCAAAGTTTTGCCAATCACTAAATTTGCTCGAAAAACTGACATCAGATAAAATCGCTCCATCTTCGGTGTCGCGATTTTATCATGTCAGTTTTTCTTGTAAAATTAGTGATTAGCAAAACTATTTCGTTGCAAAGAGAAATTTATCCGATTAAAAAAAAAGCTCTTGTGTTTTTTACTGTTGATAAATTAACTTCAATATTAAATATTCATAGACCTGGAAATGTTATTGTTACTTTGACATCGATAAAAAAGGTGCATCCTTTTTTATCGGATAAAACTTCTCTTCCTCATATGTCAATTAGTCTGTCAGATTTTTGAATTTTGAACATATAGTGCTTTCATTTTGAATCGGTGTGGTAATTATTTAACTTTGTTGATATAAGAACCCAAAAGATGAATCGTTTTGGTGAAGTTTCATCTGAGCAAATTATTATTATTCTGTCGTTAATTTATCTTGCCAAAAAACACTCGAGCTTTTCTTTTATCAGATAAAGTTCGCTTCAACTCAAAGTTTGCCAATCACTAAATTTGCTCGAAAAAACTGACATCAGATAAAATCGCTCCACCTTCGGTGTCGCGATTTTATGATGTCAGTTTTTCTCGTAAAATTAGTGATTAGCAAAACTGTTTCGTTGCAAAGAGAAATTTATCCGATAAAAAAAAGCTCTTGTGTTTTTACTGTTGATTAAATCGCCTATAACATAATAAATAAAAAGAATATTCGAGCAAAAACGTCGTTTTGTTTCCAAAATTAAGTCGTTTTTTAAATAAAATTATATATGCATGTATTTCAGCTTCCGAATAGCATGAACGAAATGTTTTTCAGTTAATAAATGTAATTTGGTGCCAAATTCTTGATATCAGTGATATATTCAAATTTTAAATACATACTTATTACTATATTAGCTATTATCGTCGGAAACTTCAGTCAGAAGCTGTTAGGAATTTAATATAAGAACGAGTATTAGAATGAATATCGTATGCGAGATCGTATGTCTTTCTCGTATAATAATTATAGCTTATCATTTTGTTCTATTAATTGAAATTTGAGAAGAAAACATGAATTTCTTCGAGAATAATTTGATTCACAAAAAGTGAATTCCGGGCTCGATTCAGGATAATTCATCTGATTGATCAGATCACGAAAGGAATACATGGATTGGTAAAAAATACAAATCAAACATTTCACTGTTGAAAACAATACGTTATATATGGAGCAGTAGGTTTATTTATAACCGAGTTTATTACTTCTAACCGAGCTTCTTACAATGTTTGTTATGCATTATTTATGTCATATAGGGATAATTAATAGCTCTATTCATATTCTTCGTATGATATCAGGAGTAGTTACCAGATGAATGGATGATCTATTGAAAATGTACGGAGAAAAAGTTTGAAGATGAAATAATGATTGATATTTAGTCTCTGCTGTAGATAACTCATTGCTCTTCTTACAAGAAGTATTGATTGTTTCATTATACGCAATTGCAAACGCAGGGACAACTTTTGTATTCTGCTTTTCATTTTTATGTATCCTAAGAGAACACCGTATTTTAGTTACAGTAATTGTGGTAAGTTTGTAAAGTTTCATTCAATTAGTAACAAGCGTGCAGTTAAATGGCTTCTACCTCCTTAGTACCAAACACGCTCAATTAAAATAAATGTTGTGCGATGATAACACTTTCCTGAATTAGAGTTATTACAATATTTGAGTAAATGACGACCTATCTCGTTTATAAAATGGTGAGTTTTCTCCTCGGTTTTCTCGATATGTTCAATGAAATAAAATTTGGTTAGGAAATAATGGATTATTTTTTTATCGTCCTTGTGATCTCAGTAGTAATAAGAAAAAAAGATTTTAAAATTCGGAAAAAGTACAATCAGGACACCCGAAGATTATTGTTGGTAAAATAAAATTTCATTATTTTTCTCCACATGGAATAGAACAAGAGAATAAATTTGGCAATGAACTCTCTCGATTATAATACTCTTGCTAATACTCAATATCGAGCTCAATTATAATATTATGTGAGAGTTTTTCACTTGACAATTTCGTGAGACTTCGTACTCGCATTCGTATTGCCTCAAACCAAGTGGTTTCGAAAAAAAAATTAACGGAATTGCCCAAAACACAAACTAACTTGAAAATTCAAAAAGAATTATTCGGAGAATTATCACTTGAAAAAACAATGTTGTTATTTTTGCCGGGCTCTCAGGAATTTTGTTTTATCTCGAATTGATATATCTTAATAAAATCCTGCAATATGACATCTATTGGAAAGAATACACATAATTTTGCAAATGAGAGTAGATTTGAGTAATGTGGATCTTTCTCGGGTACAAAATGATGAGTTTCCTCAAAATGTTCACTAAAATATAGTTTGCTTGAGAAATAATGGAAACTGTTTAATTCGTTTATTGCGGTCCTAGGAATAGTTAGTAACTTTCTCCGAAAGAAAAAGATTCGAAAAAACATTAATAAATTCGGGAAACTACAATCAAAACACAACGGAATTCAGTGTTTATAATCGCATTTTAATTTTTTACACAATTTGTTACACTACTAGAGATGAATTTGGCGGCAAAGTTTTTCGATTGTAATAATGATATATGTGAGGGGTTCATACTTCAAAATTTCGTGAATGACATTTGCAGCGCCAGCTCGTGATTTTGGAACGAAATGAACGGAATTCCTGAAAAACAACGGGGAAATTTCACTTTATCTTTTGATATATTCGACAAGACTGTTCTATGGAAAAATTATTCGAAGTTTAATATTTATTGATTGAATATCTTTGTGCGAGAAAGACACACAAAAACTTGAAATTTTTTGTCACTATATTGTTAGTGTTGCCCTCGGTCTTGTCAGGCTCAATTATTTGATCGACGATATGGCAACTTACTGACTAAAATTCGAATGAAGAATAGTCAGTTTTTTCTTGTTTCGAATACAAATCTTAAGCATTCTGGTATTGTTTCATCTGTGACTTGATAAAATCCTCCACATATGAGATTTATTGGAGAGAATAATCTTAATTTGCCCCTAGATTTCGTTTCCTTCCACTCCTTCAAATAAAAAATTATTTTACTAGGTACTCAAAGAATTCGATAAAAGTTAATCATGTCTTATTGGAAGTTTGTTTCCAAAATTTTCTATGACAGACACTGAATACATATAAAGATCTCACCAGGTTCATTATCCAGGATTTTCCCAACAACAGGCTGCAGTAACAGTTCACAGAAAACAATCACAACAACGAACATCGACACGTTTTTGCCTAAACATTTGACAGCATCCTTCATAACACTGAATACTGACGATGCCATCCCGAATTTCATGAAGACGAAAAACTCATCCAGCAATTAAAAATTCACTAGTTTTTCTGTAGCACAGACACAAAAAGTCACACACGTAGAAGTTATACGGGGGTGGGTGGAGAACAAGAAACTGTCGATGAGATTTTATCGAGTCCGAAAACACCGGTAGCTGGTCACGATCGCGATCTAGCAAGCCTTGGCGCGGAAGGCATGGAACGAACGCTCGCTACTCTGCGGAAGGATTGCCACTGACAGCGGGCGATAGAACTAGCGTGCGCCCGGCCAATAGCTGAAGCGGCGATGCGCGCCGAACGCCCACGAGGACTTGGCTTTTTAGGGGTAGTTTACCTTAGACCTTAGATAATCGGGTAATCGGCTCGGATTTTCGGCTGAACATGGAACAATGCGACATAGGTGTAAATTCCCGATCGCTTCGCCGTGGCCGATTCTTCGATACCTTGAAGGAATTCCAGGTAGATGTTCGTTCGTTAGGGTTGAATATATGAGTTATTTTTGCGCGGTTGGTTCTAGAGAAACAGCTTGAAATATTTTTGTTTTAAATGTAATTTTGTAGCTTACTTGGTCTAGAAGCCATTGAGCCCGGTTTTCAATGGTAGAGTGAAGGTAGAATTCACAAGCCTTCTTTTTGGGAACACTCTAACCCTACTCATTTCAGTAGAGTATTCACGTTGCTAGTAATTTGCAAGGGCGGACTCAGGGAGGGGGGGTGGTTTGTCATGACTGTAAAATTTTCCAATTTTCATATTATTAGCAGATCCTCGAGAAAGACCGCCACTGACAAAAAATCGCCTTCACGTGACCCCCCTAAATCAGAAGCTGGATCCAACCTTGGTATTTTGATAGTAGTTAGTCGAACGGAATATCGCCGTTTTTTCGGAATGATCAAAGATGATAATTCACAATCAGAAGAGGTTTAACGCGTAACATCGTCATGAATATAAAATAGTAAGAGCAGAGGATAATATTAATCGATAGAAATCACCAATGTTAAACTCATATTTCGGAGCAAATCTCGTCCTAGTTTAAGACAAAATGCTAGGAAGTGGTATCCATACGAAACCTTCTTCCATAGCATAAACCTTGAACGCAGTAGCGGGATGTTTACCACTTGTCGCATTGACTGAAGCGTTCTTGCATATCACAAATTTCACGTCTTCAGTCCGCGATGCGGTGCGCTCAGGGTAACGTCAGTTGACACTGTAGTAAATTAAAAGAAGAGGTTAACGCGTAACTTCGCCATGAATTACGATATAGTGAAAGCAGAGAATAATATTAATCGATTGAATCAACCAATATTAAACTCATACTTCGAAGCTCATCTCGTCCTCGTTCCAAACAAATTGCAAGGAAGTGGTATCAAACAGATTGTTGATCGGCTAGATAACCGAGTAGTATTTTATTCATTTTTGTTACTCTTCAGCTGATCTTCGCTGGCGGGGCGGGCTGACGAACTCTATGATTCTTAATCTTGATCGAATACTGTTGTTGATATTTCTAATCAAACTTTATCAATTCTGTTTTCCTTTTCCCTTATTTCACTTTAGTCACACCAGAAAATGCTTGGTGTTTGAGGGAGAACATAGAGACAATTGATCTAGGACTGGTTGAGATTGCTCAACGTTTTTACTCAGCGCTTGATGGCTTTCCATCATTGATAATTGATTTAACAGAATTTTAGACGTTTGAATGTGATTGCCATTGACAGCGGGCGATAGAACTAGCGTGCGCCCGGCCAATAGCTGAAGCGGCGATGCGCGCCGAACGCCCACGAGGACTTGGCTTTTTAGGGGTAGTTTACCTTAGACCTTAGATAATCGGGTAATCGGCTCGGATTTTCGGCTGAACATGGAACAATGCGACATAGGTGTAAATTCCCGATCGCTTCGCCGTGACCGATTCTTCGATACCTTGAAGGAATCTCAGGTAGATTCTTTATTTTGGGGGTTGAAAATATGAGCACGTTTGTTTCTGAAGGATTGAATATGAAGGGTAGAATACGTACTTAACTGACTTATTCCTTTTCTGTCACCGTTTTTCGGAATGATAAGATGATAATTTCCTCATTGCACTGGCAAATGTGATGCATTGTAGAGCTCCATCCAGTACTTGATATCATAGCTCGAGTTTCTACTGTAAAATTAAAAGAGGCTACTTTCAAAAGAACTTTGGTTGAATTGTGTCCCCTGAATATTAGTTGATTGGCTAGATAACATGAGTAGCATTTTATTCATTTTTGTTCACTTCAGCTGGTCTTCGTTGGCGGGACGGACTGACGAACTCTATCATTTTTATTCTTGATCGAATACTGTTGTTGATATTTTTAATCAAACTTCATCAATTCTGTTTTCCTTTTCTCTTATTTCTCTTAAGACACGCCAGAAAATGATTGGTTTTTGGAGGGGAACATAAGAAACAATTATCGATTTAGGACTAGTTGAGATTGCTCAACTTTTTCCGCAGCGCTTTGATGGCTATCTATAATTGATTATTGATTTCACAGAATTTTTAGACGCTTGATTGTCATTGACAGTGGGCGATAGAACTGGCGTGCTCCCGGCCAATAGCTGAAGCGGCGATGCGCGCCGAACGCAGTTTACCTTACCTTAGACTTAGATAATCGGGTAATCGGCTCGGATTTTCGGCTGAACATGGACACAATGCGACATAGGTGTAAATTCCCGATCGCTTCGCGTGCCGTGACCGATTCATCGATACCTTGAAGAATTCCAGTTATGATTCTAAAGGAACACAAGGGCGTAGCAGAGGGGGGGGGGGGTTTTTGGGGGTTCAAAGCCCCCCCCCCGCCCCCCCCCAAAGTTTCAGAGTTATTTTTTGTTGGCACTTTTTGGAGTAAAACATTAAAAAACTCTATTTAGTTTCAATGAAAGCACACATCCACACTGATTTCATATTGATTCATCTGTAAGTATTGTTTGGGAAATAAATACTGTTTTTTTAGTTTTTTTTGAGTGAATAAAAATTGAATTCTGAAGCATATTTGAAAAATAGGTTACCTAACCTAACCAGGAATATCTATGTGAATATTAGGTTTGTTCCACTCAAGAATTGACCGTACAATGATCGTCAGGATTCTGCGCAATAGATAAAAATGTTCCAACTGAAAATGTATCGTTTGAGAACGGTTTCGTTTTTGTTCCATCCTGCTTCGGGACCGTGAGTGGAACGGTTTTGTGATCGTCATTTCGATCCCTGGTCTGAAGCAAGTACTGTTTGGACGGTTCTTGTACGGTCAAAGTTTAGACATGCGCATAAGATCGAATACTAACAGTTTCGTGACCGTCAAATTACCGTACAAAAGTCAGCTGTTGGAACAAACCTATTGTTTCCGAAGTAGGAAAGGATTATTGAATTCTTAAAAACAACAAATACTTGCTACAGAAAGCGACCCTCCCAATTCCCGGCACCTACAAAGTCAATTGCCAAATGTCAAAACCCCCCGAAATTAATTCCTGGCTACGCCCTTGAAGGGGTAATCGGCTCGGATTTTCGGCTGAACATGGAAACAATACGACATAGGTGTAAATTCCCGATCGGTTCGCCGTGACCGATTCTTCGATACCTTGAAGGAATCTCAGGTAGATGCTCGTTCTTAGGGTTGTAAATATGAGTTACTTTTACGGGGCTGATTCTAGAGAACAGCTTGAAATAGTTTTGTTCTAAATGTAATTTTGTAGCTCATTACTCAAATGGTTTAGAAGCCATTAACCCGGTTTACAATGGTAGAGTGAATGGTACAATTCACAAGCCTTCTTTTTTCGGAAACACTCTACCCTAATCATTTCAGTAGAGTGACTGTATTCACGTTGCTAGTAAATTGAGAGGGGTAGTTCGAACTGAAAATGGAGAATGGGAAGATGCACTATCCTGTACTGAAAACCGAAATGAGTTTGTTCACTTTACAATAGTTTTAGTCAACCAGTCAAGAAGTGTAAAATTGTGAAAGTAGAGTAGAGCTTATTCCACAGATATCCACTCTACTCTGCCGTGCCCTGCAATGTAACTGGCTGTCAGCCACTGTTACAACAATTTTCAAGAGTGTTGATGCAACCTCCACCAACACCTTCAAGAATGGATGTGAACCGATGGATCCAACATTGAGAATAACTTAATAATACGTCCCTACTTTTCTTTTTCTATTGTAAACTATATTTTTTTTCAAGCTGTTTTTAGTTACCGAATGCTATTTTTTATCTATTTGAGTTTATAGTATTTGTACCTCTACTATTATTGGAATAATAATATTAACATCCTTAGTAGTCTACTGTCACTTGGGTCATCTCATACATTAAGTTGTAGGGGAATAGTAAAATCCTGGTTTACTTTGGTATTTAGAGTAAATGGTAGAGTTACGTAGTCGAGTTTTCACTATTCCACTACTAGCATAATGTGACAGATTGTGCTAATAATAGTAGTAAAGATAGTACAGTGTTCAATATAGTGCATAACACAATCAATATAGAACTAGCGTGCCCCTGACCAATAGCTGAAGCGGCAATGCGCGCCGAACGCCCCACGAGGACTTGGCTTTTTAGGGATAGTTTTACCTTATACCTTAGATAATCAGGTAATCGGCTCGGATTTTCGGCTGAACATGGAACAGTGCGACATAGGTGTAAATTTCCGATCGCTTCGCCGTGACCGATTATTCGATACCTTGAAGGAATCTCAGGTAGATTCTTTATTTTGGGGGTTGAAAATATGAGCGCGTTTGTTTCTGAAGGATTGAATATGGAGGATAGAATACGCACTTAACTGACTTATTTCTTTTCTGTCGCACTTTTTCGGAATGATCTAAATGATAATTTACAATAATAACGCGTTACATCGCCATGAATATCAATATAGTGAAAGAAGAGAATAATATTAATCGATTGAAATCAACCAAAGTTAAACTCATACTTCGGAGCAAATCTCGTCCTAGTTTAGGACAAATGCTAGGAAGTGGTATCAAACAGAACACATATTTTGGCCATTTCGTCCTTAGCAGGACTTATCAGGACAGGATAGCTCTAAATGATACAAGGTATTTCTTGGAACCTACAGCGAAATGGCATCTTCTTTAAGGTATTATTATATCGAGGACGCATCTCCAGTTCCATACCGAAACCTTCTTGCATTGCATAAACCTTGAATGAAGTAGCGGAATGTTTACCATTTGTCGCATTGACTGAGCGTTCTTGCATATCGCAAATTTCACGTCTTCAGTCCGCAATGCTTCAGGGTTATGTCAATTTACATTGTAGTAAATTGAAAGAAGAGGTTTAAGGCGTTTTTCGCCATGAATATCAATATAGTGAAAGCAGAGAATAATATTGATCGATTGAAATCAACCAATATTAAAATCATACTTAGGAGCTGATCTCGTCCTCGTTCAAGACAAAATGCAAGGAAATGTTATCAAACAGATAGTTGATTAGATCATTTTTTATTCCTAATCGAATACTGTTGTTGATATTGTATTCAAACTTCATCAATTCTGTTATCCTTTTCTCTAATTTAACTCAAGACACACCACAAATGATCAGTTTTTGGAGGGAGAACATAAGAAACAATAATTATTGATCTATGGCTGATAGTTGAGATTGCTCAACGTTTTTCCGCAGCGCTTTGATGGTTTTCTATAATTGATTATTGATTTCACAGAATTTTTAGACGCTTGATTGTCATTGACAGCGGGCCATAGAACTAGCGTGCGCCCGGCCAATAGCTGAAGCGGCGATGCGCCCCGAACGCCCACGAGGACTTGGCTTTTTAGGGATAGTTTTACCTTATACCTTAGATAATCAGGTAATCGGCTCGGATTTTCGGCTGAACATGGAACAGTGCGACATAGGTGTAAATTTCCGATCGCTTCGCCGTGACCGATTATTCGATACCTTGAAGGAATCTCAGGTAGATTCTTTATTTTGGGGGTGAAAATAGAGCGCGTTTGTTTCTGAAGGATTGAATATGGAGGATAGAATACGCACTTAACTGACTTATTTCTTTTCTGTCGCACTTTTTCGGAATGATCTAAAATGATAATTTACAATAATAACGCGTTACATCGCCATGAATATCAATATAGTGAAAGAAGAGAATAATATTAATCGATTGAAATCAACCAAAGTTAAACTCATACTTCGGAGCAAATCTCGTCCTAGTTTAGGACAAAATGCTAGGAAGTGGTATCAAACAGAACACATATTTTGGCCATTTCGTCCTTAGCAGGACTTATCAGGACAGGATAGCTCTAAATGATACAAGGTATTTCTTGGAACCTACAGCGAAATGGCATCTTCTTTAAGGTATTATATATATCGAGACGCATCTCCAGTTCCATACCGAAACCTTCTTGCATTGCATAAACCTTGAATGAAGTAGCGGAATGTTTACCATTTGTCGCATTGACTGAAGCGTTCTTGCATATCGCAAATTTCACGTCTTCAGTCCGCAATGCTTCAGGGTTATGTCAATTTACATTGTAGTAAATTGAAAGAAGAAAGGCGTTTTTCGCCATGAATATCAATATAGTGAAAGCAGAGAATAATATTGATCGATTGATCAACCAATATTATCATTTTGATTCCTAATCGAATACTGTTGTTGATATTGTATTCAAACTTCATCAATTCTGTTATCCTTTTCTCTAATTAAACTCAAGACACACCACAAATGATCAGTTTTTGGAGGGAGAACATAAGAAACAATAATTATTGATCTATGGCTGATAGTTGAGATTGCTCAACGTTTTTCCGCAGCGCTTTGATGGCTTTCTATAATTGATTATTGATTTCACAGAATTTTTAGACGCTTGATTGTCATTGACAGCGGCCATAGAACTAGCGTGCGCCCGGCCAATTGGCGTCTGACTTTATGCTTGCAGCGCTCGGGTGAGTAAACTCCGAACCAGAGAACTAGTAACCTCATAAGCTATTTGTATGGATTCTGCCTAGTGTTTGTTGGAAATTTCAGGAAAATATTAAAATCGAGGACTGATTAAAATTTTATTAGCTCGTTGAGTGTAATCATGCTGAGGTAAAGCTTAGTGGAGTATTTAAAATACCTGGAGGGCACAAATACTTCCAGAATGTCCAGGAAGGAGAAGGTGTTTTGAATGCTGGACATCTTATCTTGTGTGGTAATTGAATTAGTCTACTTCGAAGGAAATAAAGATTTGTGCTTTGTGCCTTCAAAGTAGTGCAATGAATTCTGAACCACATCATATTCGTGGAGAACTCCAGTGTCCCTTCATTTTCTTACTCCATTTGCAAATAGTATTGATGTGAAAAATTATGAAACACAAAATCAAATATTGGAACACTTTATTTCTTTCACATAATAACACATTTTCAATCAAACAACTCATCATATCCGTGCCTGTCTATTAAATTGAAACAAAATTTTGTATAGAGAATGTTAAAAATTCTATTTTTTTTTTTAATCTTTCAAAAATCTATGATCTGCTAGTATGGGACTTGATAAATTACTTGTGGCACATGCAATGGTAAATATATCTTTGATCTTTTTACAAGTGGTATTGGACTTATACTGCGAGTAAAAACATATTCGACAGCAGAGACATTTCGGTTTCTGAATTCAAATTTCGGTGCAATCCAACACGATTCTTGTTTTTTGAAAACTTTCGAAACATTTTGGCATGTTCTTTTGTATTTCTTATACATCTGGGAATCTTATGAGGCAACCGAGAACTTGAGCCAAAATGGATAACATTTCTATTAATATTGCTGTGTCAAATTTTGGGAAATTCAAATAATAATGATAACGTAACATACGTCAAATCGCACTTCATTCTAGTGAACACTAAAACAATATGTTGTCTTATTGTGTTAATCGATGTAGCCTTCGATCACTATATACAGATTCGATAGCTTGCACAATTGAATCCAATATTTTAAATTGTTGAGTCCAGTAAAGTTGTTCAAAGCACTATCTGTTGTAATCAAATCACACAATGTTGATAGTCTTGACGTATTCCTGGACTTCAAAATCTCTAAATTTTTTGGCCCCGAATAATCTGGCTGGGTTTGAAGGAGCTGTAATACCTTCTGCAGCTTCTAATTCATCTGGAGATACAGTCTGTTCAGCAGGTATGAATTCCTGAAAAGAGCAATCTCTCCTTCGACAAGCTGTTCTTTGTTGCGGTTCTTCTACTCAATCTTTCAAATCTGCTTATAGAACTTGAGGCAGATTCCTTCGCCGTAGATATAACAGGGAGGTTTCTGGAGAGAACAGCGTTTTTTTTTTCTGATTAGAACTGGGACCTAAAAAAATATATCAATGAAGAAAAATGATAATTTCATTAATAATCAGTTCTTACCTCGATAAAAATAATCCTCATCTGTAAAATGCAAACTTTACTTCCTGATGTTCCTTCTACCCAAACACGATATGCATCACTAGGAGCAGGAAAAGTATGAAAATGGAGATTAGGATCTCTCTTTTCCCAAGAAGAACATTGAGGAACTGAACAATAACGTGGCATCGTTATCAAAACGCTTTTTAAACACAATTGTTCATAAAATATCAACGTACTTGAAGTAAACACAAAGGAAATCAACGAATGTTACTAGTTCCTCTAGTTACAGAATTGGACACCAGAGGAGTATCGCTTAGGAACATTCGCCAATAGCTGAAGCGGCGATGCGCCCCGAACGCCCGCGAGGGAGGCTTTTTAGGGTAGTTTACCTTAGACTATCCTCTGTACTAAAACCGGCATGGTTTTGTTCGCTTCTACAATGGTGTAGTCAACCAGTCAAGAAGTGTAAAATTGTGAAAGTAGAGTAGAGCTTATTCCACAGATAATGCACTCTACTCTGCCGTGCCCTGCAATGTAACTGGCTGTCTGCCACTGTTACGACAATTTTCAGGAGTGTCAATGCAACCTCCACCGACACCTTCAAGAATGGATGTGACGGATAGATCCAACATCGAGGATAACTCAATAATACGTCATTACTTTTTCTTTTTCTTGCTGTAAACCATAATTTTGTTTTATGCTGTACTTAGTTCCCGAATGTTATTTTTTTATGAATTTGAGTTTATAGGTATTTGTACCTCTACTCTTATTGGAATAATAATAATAACATCATCAGTATTCCTTGTCACTTGGACCATCTGTTACATTATAGTTGTAAAGGAATTAATAGTAAAGCTCGGTTTACATTGGTATCTAGAGTGAATGGTATACCCGATTACACTCAGCTCACTTCCACGGCAGGTAGCAAGGAATTGAGCAGGGAAGTGGACAGCACGAGAATGTAATCACTACACTTCCCTGCTGCCTCACATTGCCACTCGTGCTTCTTTACTATCCCTGAATGTCGGTCTTTCGTACGGAAGTCAAAGGACCGGCTTAAATTCAACTAGGTGCTGTGGAATTTCTTTGTCCGTCGTTGCCGACACTTGGTCGCGAAAGAAATGTTGCGGCAGAGTGTAAATGCTCACTGCCTTAGATATGGCTGCAGAAGTATTTCGGGATTTATTGCCGACAACGCGAGTGGCAGTAAGGAGGGCTGAGTGTAATTGGGGCTGTAGACTTAGGTAGTGTATATAGTACTCACTATTCCACTACTAGCATAATGTGAACAGATTGTGGCTAGTAATAGTAGTTAAGATAGTACATTGTTTAGTATAGTGCAAAGCACAATCAATATAGAATTAGCGTGCGCCCGGCCAATAGCTGAAGCGGCGATGCGCGCCGAACGCCCACGAGGACTTGGCTTTTTAGGGGTAGTTTACCTTAGACCTTAGATAATCGGGTAATCGGCTCGGATTGAAAATTATTATTTATTCCATTAGGCCCTTTGAATTACACTGTCCAGACCTTGGAAGTGAAATTAATAGTTGAGCAGAGTAAAACTAACAATTCCGAGATATTCTTCGAACAACACATAAGCTATGCCTTGTTGTGTCAGTATTCTGCATTAAAAAATTAATCAACAAAAAATGCAGGCAGGAATCATTCTCTTCTTTTCAGAACCTTTTCAGCAGGTTTCGATACACATTAAATCAATTCTTTGATATGACGGAACCAAGCCAGTCGTTTCAGTCTAAACATACCTATATATTTAAAACTGTTCGTGTTATTTTCAATTCGATATCTCTGTTCATTGTTACCCCCATACAAGACCATAATATAGGTATAACCATTTATCTAATGTAACCTATATTTGTTATAATTTACCGTTCTAGACAAGCCAATAGAGGTATAACATCAAATTAAGACCTGTATAATGTAGCCTTACTGATACCTAGGAGAATCTCCCCATTACGTATTGATAATGCCTCGTTGACAGCATCAAAGTAAATAATTATGATGTCTCGTCTGACGTTATGTCATCGTACATGAATATCCTTCAATATGTCATTATAAGCGTATACGAGACTTCTTCAAGACTTCTAATATATAGTCCGTTCACGAAAGGTTGAGCCGTCGGTTGGCCATGGAAATTTGACATATTCCACTGTGTATATTAAAATTTTAGGTTATGTTCTTTATTTTCTCGTCAGATTGATACGCAATGTTGTCAATATTGCATAGAGTTCTCTGATAACTCGCAAGCTCGTCGGACGAGACCGGGTACATTCGGCAACGTTGACTTCATTTTACTTATGACAGTAAATACTGCCAACTTCAATAAATAAAGAACGCCTACTATGTGCTCAACCTTTCGTGAATGGACTATATATACATTGGTTGATTTCAATCAAATTATAACAGCAAGATTTTGCTCTACAAAAATAGTCTAAGGTAAGGATGTTCCCCACACTGTTTAAATGTTATATTCTTTTTCTAAAGAATAAATTTCTTGTCTAAAGAATAAATTTTGTTGAAAACAACTTCTCTCTTCACTTTTATTTCCTGACTACTATCTGACAACTGCATACTTTTTAATTCAAATAATTCTTTTATAAGTGAACATTAGAACATTGGTTTCTTTCTTTCAATATGAATTTACATAATTTCAACATAAAAATGGGGGTGAATTCACATAAAAATGCATATGATTCACTGATGATCCTGTGGTAATTTTAAAATACCCTTATTATTTTTTCTGTGATTTCTTTTTATTTTGGGGAGCATTAAAGAAAATGCAACAAAAGGGCTGACAAAAAATGTATATAAGAATGAATATCAACTCTTATGGCTTACTTCAAGAAATAGACGAGTTGATGTCTTCAATCTGAAAAAATTTATTTTCTTAGTTGTAAATACAACAAACAAACTCTGATAACTTATAGTTTCAATTTAACATAATATTTATATTTTTTAGTGAAATCATATTGAAATGGAAATTCGCAAGAGTTTAATTGTGAAATTCTACAGAATAACTGTTGTTGTTTGTGAATGTACAGAATTTGATGTAATATCACATAACATATTGTATTATCCCAAATACAAACCTTTTCGAGTGAAGGTATTATATGCTGTTTTGTGAATTTACAAATTCGAGTTTAATTTTACAGTGCGAATAGAATTTCATTATGATCCCTACTGGCCTAAAGTCTCCAATGATTCTTACTTTTACTTACTTATTTTACAGTGCAAAATCGCAATGATCAATTTGTCGAATTAGTTTATTTGTTTAAAGATAAAAAAACTTATTCCTCCGACTTCAAAATGGAAGCTGAGTTTGATGTACACAAAATAAGTACACATAACGATCCATTAAATGGGTGATTCCACTAGTTTTGATGTGTGATAAATTGTCATAGGCAACCGTACATAAGTATTCCGATGTTATCACCCTACAGAACATATTAATACATATTATGTCAAATTATTCTTACCCCCAAATGTAAATTCCTTCAATCGATAATTTATACTCATTCAAAATGCGTTCGACGAAAAAATCTTGCAATCAACACAAACTATGAAAGCGTTCGCTCCGCTCGTGGCTTTTAAAATATCTCGACCATCAATCACTGTCAGTATAAAATGATCTATTGAATAACTAATAACTTTCTGTCGAATATCAGGATGATATATTGAAGCCATTGACATTTTTAATCTGCCGATTGTCATTCTTTTGTCAAATAGTACATTTAATTTGAGGATATAGGCATTTTTTATATCACTGGACCTGGACAGATTAAAAACGAATATGTCGAAATTAAGAAAGGTGAAAGAACTTTTAAACATATCAAATCGTCGGCTTACTGCCAAAACCAGATAAGTAACATTTTGTTAGTTTTTGTGCACTTAACTTATTTAAGCTGTTAGTTTTCAGCAAAACGAATTATTTCCAAAAGAAGAGTTCAAGATCTAGCACTTTTCCGTTGTACAACAGTTATCTGGTTTATGCAATACATTTAAATATCGAATATGGTTGGTAAAATGAACTTAACTCAAAAATGGTAAAATTTACTCATCTTGTTTTGGCAGTTAACCGTCGAATATCGAATAGATCCAAAAAAAAACTTTCTGTAAAAAATTTCGGTAGCTTCAACATTCTAGTAGATCAGGTCTGATCGTAGTAGATATGCAACGCACATTCAGCAATATGCCTTATTGTTCCAAAAAAGGTTTAAAAATTACATAAATCGAGGAAAACTCAATAATGCCCATGCTATCAAAATCTTCATTGGTACCCCTATAACCTGTGGTGACCATGATATGAAATTATATTAGCACTATTTACACAAAGGCAAGCAGCTCTGAATCCGTGTCCAAATGTGTGAAACACCACCATTGAACAGATTGACTATTACGTGAGTAGCATGTTATAATCGAGCCCAACAGCAAAGAATTAATAATGAAGCGGTGGAATTGATTCCCTCAGTTTCAATTAGTGTTTGGCTCAAGCTTAATGTAATTATTTCAATAACGAATTGTGCGGTTCTAAGAAGGTTTTCAAGAATCGAATGTCCAGAGAGTTTTACCCTTAGACAAAGGTTTTACCCCTAGAAACGTTCACTCGATTAGAGGTCTACAGAAAAGTATGAAGTCTCTCGAATTTCAATTTTTGAAATTTTTTTTCGCTCATCTATCATCTATAGATATTATCATCAATTGATGAATCGTGTATGAGAAGCTTACGAACTCAATCAAATTTTTGCAATATGATGAATTTGATATTTTTGGTTCAACAACATTTGCATTAACATAAAATACAAATACTGATTTTTTGAATTTTTTTCTAAATATGCACAGAAATATTTAAAACATTTTCACATTTTGGTTGCTTTCGCTTCATTACAAAATGTAACGATACACAGTAAAAAGTAAAGACTGTGCATTTCTTCGAAAATATTATTTCTGGCGTAGAGTTTACTTTTTCAGATCAGTCATTGCAGACTCAACTGAAAATATCCAGTCTCTTACTTTGTGAAAATTATTTCTTGATCGTTTACCAAAACCGAACACTTGAATAACTTGCTCGAAATCAAAGACTTTTAAACAAGAAGATTGATTCTCATTTCGAACTAGATATCTCTTCAAGGTAAAAAATGAAATATTTTTTATTGAGAGTATGACGAAGCTGATCCAAAAATATACATATCTTGTTCCAACATAATGGTTTCCATTGCTTGAAATATTTCAAGGCGTTCGGAACAAGAAATTTGAATGTCTACGGATGGTAGTATATCGCTTTAGTCAAAGAAGTAATATTTTTGTTGTATCTTGAACTTGAATTATTGATCATATCGTTTTGAGTAACACGGTGAGTTTTTCGGATAAATAATGAGGGCGCGTCCATATTCGTGTACTGGGCATATACAGGGTATCCCGTAATTAGACCAACAAACTTCTAGTGGACATTATAGATGATAATATTTTAGACAGATTCGACCCAAATCATATAATGCTTCGTTAAGGTGCTAGTGCCCTTTGAAGACGACGTCCTGTCCACACTTTTTGACACATATCCGCAAAACGGAGTCACATAAAGTGCTGAAAGTTTACACATTAGCTAATATCAAAATACGCATCGATTAGATTGAGTTTATTTCTTCCATGTCAAGCTCAATCGCTATTTTTCGTTGAAACTTTTTTAACTTTCATTATTTCGCTAGATTTATATCATTTCATAAACTGTGATGTTTTTTCTTTGAAAAAAGAAGCTTTTGTATAATAACGCCCAGATGCACCATTTCTGAAAAAATAGATTCGAAATTTTCTGTGTCTTTTCACTAAGTCTTTAGAGTTAGTTAAATGATAAAAATAATTTTTTCTCAGAAATGCTGCATCTGGGCGTTATTATACAAGAGCAACCTTTTTCAAGAAAAATATCAGAGTTCAAGAATATGATGTAAATCTCGCGAAATAATGAAAATTAACAAAGTTTCAACTAAAAATACCCTTCGCCCCCCCAAATGAAAATGAAATGAAAGGAATGCACTCAATCTAATCGATGCGTATTTTTGATATTAGCCAATGTGTAAACTTTCAGCACTTTATGTGACTCCGTATACTGTTGCAAAATTTCTATCAAATTATCATTTTTCTGTTTTTATGGTTATAAGTATATTAAAAATATAAGAGAGCTTTCAAAGTACTCGATATTTTTTATACTTCCTTAATAATGTTTGACAACTTGATGCCATTTGAAAAATGAAGAATCGTTCAATGGTTAATATTATCCAATGTAATATTTCTTATGTAACTCAGAAAAATACTATTTTACATTTCCAACCCTTTCATTTCTATCGAAGTATGTTAATCATGTTCCTGTAACGTTTTTTTAATTATTTCATTCGACCAAGGATTCACGAGGAGTCAGTCGAACTGCTGCATAAACTCAATAGTATTCATATGAACAAGCAAGCTTAAAACGAAACATTTAGTTCATTTTCAGTAGAAATATTTAAAAAATCACACCAAAAGAACTGATGGATCTGAATTAAATTTGTCGAAATTCTCATATGAATTAATAAAACTAATAAATCTATTATTAAGAATATTGTGTTTTTTGAACAAGTACCTATTGTTTTTGGAGTTGAGTGTTTTATCTCATCAGGAATTTTCACTTAAACTATTGAAATTTTTCGATTTGGTTTAAACTTCCAAATGAGTGGGGTACAAGTTTTGGTACAGTGCGTCGTTAGTATCTTGTATTGAGTTTTTAGTTCTCTTCAAATAAGCTCTACCTATGCTTAATTTCGTGAGAACTGAACACACTTTTGTTCCGAATAATAGGTAAATCTTTCAAAAAATCATGACTTTCATCAGGTAGGTATCATTTCAAATAATCATAATTGAGAATTTTGGATATCAATAAATTCATGAGTTGTTGGTACATGGGCGTAGCCAGCGAGAGGCAGAGGGGGGCAATAATTATGCTTGCTCGTACGTCATCATGGCGCAACTGTTGAACTTACGGGTATAGAAATATTTTTATAGATTTAATTTATAATTAATTATAGTCCGTTCACGAAAGGTTGAGCACATAGTAGGCGTTTCTTTATTTATCTGAAGTTGGCAGTATTTGCTGTCATAACGTAAAATAAAGTCAACGTTGCCGAATGTACCCGGCCTCGTCCGACGAGCTTGCGAGTTGTCAGACAACTCTATGCATTATTGACAACATTGCGTATCAATCTGACAAGAAAATAAAGAACATAACCCAAAATTTTAATATACACAGTGGAATATGCCAAATTTCCATGGCCAACCGACGGCTCAACCTTTCGTGAATGGACTATACTTGAAATTTCAAGCATATGCTCTCAATGCTGTCACTATATTTTAATTCTACTTCTACAATTATTATCCTTTATTCATTGAAATGGGTATCAAAAATCCTTCTCAGCACTTATCTTTAATGGTCGTTTGCTCTCCGAAAGTAGAGCTTCAGTCCTTTTGTTGAGTCGTGAAGTCTTTATTAGTTCTGAGAATAACTATGAATAATCTATTGATGTTTAAAGCGAATCGTCTTCTTTCAGTTTTAAAACAATAACTTTGGAATGAAAATCTTCAATGTTGAATATTAAAATGAGGGTCTGGATATTTGAAGATTCTATTATTGATCCAGTCAGTAGCAAAACTAAATGCACAAATGTTCTAATTCAAGCTTGAAGAATGTTAAAATATTCAACGATAATACTTTAGTAATGCTTTATTGAAAAAATATATAACCCTTATTTCAATACTTAATAATTAATAGGTAGACCATTACAGTTTTTATGAACAGGGATATCATAAAATACAATCGATTGGTCCAGTTTGTACTATAAGGGACCTGGAGAAGTCATTCACAATAATAATCATTTGTTTGATTAATTTTTTTGATTCCTCTATGTGAGAGTCGCTCAATCTTCTTGTCAATTCCTCTACTTACTAGACGGACAGTTTTCTTTGGTATTTTGACTTTTGCTGCATGCATCGGTTGCGTGAAACGTTTTGCACGAAGAACACCTCTTCACAAGGCTAACAACACCATTAGTAATCTGTAAACGCGTCATTTATCCTGTGAAAAATGGGCAAATTGAGTATTGGCACAAATTTTGTTATGTTAATTTTAAACATTCTGTCAAAAAGTTTGTTTTTTCACTGAGCTTTATGTTGTTAGCTCATCTGATATTTTGGATACAATTTAATAATACCTACAAGAAATGTTCAACAGATAAAAATACATTGAATTGAACCAATTTTCTTATTTCGACACTTAAATATTATTGAGTTGTCGTTGAGGTGTCAGTCCAGAGCAGAACACATGTTCGTTTAAGTGGAAACTGGTCATGTAAGTCCATGAACAAGAAAAATCACCCGACAATTATTTTCAAAATCACTCGAAGTTTTTCACGAAAACTTTCAGAGGAAGTAAATATCTGAAACAATAGATTATAGTCTATAATATGTAAATGATATATAAAGATGAGTATACTGAAAGTTATACAGCATCTGAGAGATTGAATTCATCGATGTTGCATCAAACAATTGGAAACAAGTCATCAATGATGCGCTAAAATAAACCTCCACAAAATCCATAAGAAACATTCCTCATATCTGTCTGGTCAACATAGTTCTGCCAACTTCTTTCTGAAGAAACGAGTTTTCGAAATTCTTTACAGTTTCTGTCTGAAAATATCCACGACACCTTCTTCACAAGTCTATGTTATTTTCAGTTTTCAAGATATTCCAAAAATGAATTCATTAACACTAACTAATCAGGAACTATTTTTCATTAACAAAATAGATCCTGAATATTCACGTTTTTAGATCATTCTGGTAGAACTTTAGTGTGTTTATAGACGTAGGACGGCCACAATAATAATATTATTGTGGCTTCTGAAAATCCATGCTCAAATATTATTATAATATTTGAGCTTGGGTTCTTCATCAGTGAGTCCATCCAAGTCGATAGGCTGGCTCAGTTTGGAAACAACGAATTTCAGTGAAGCTATGTCCTAGAGACAAGTGCGCAAAAAATTAACTACATTTTTATAACAAAAAAAATACTGTCGATTGCATGATCAGAAACAATAAACACATGATTTCAAATACAATTTTTGATCAGTTCAGAAATAAGTTAATTTTGAATTATTGTTTCATTTACCTCATCTCAGTGCTGAGAATACGTGTGCCAATTGATCATTATAAGGTTTAAATATATTATCGAGTTAGTATTGGTAATGATTAACTTTGTATTTTATTCTAGCCAGAAAAATTGAATATCGAAGCAAGATAAATCTATTCACAAACAATATTCAAAATTATAGTATGAAACATTTGAAATTATATCCTAGGGTCTGATAGTTGGATTGCAAATCCACAATATAAATAATATGCTCAAATTCTTGCATATTCTTCGATATTCGGTCGTCCAGAAAAGACTGGAATTATGTATTTCAATCAATTGGGTGTTTTCGATTTATGATTATTTTATCTTTTCATTTTTGGTTTTAAGTGTTCAATGACGATCTGAGGAAATAACTATGCAACAATATCGAACAAAACTCGAAAAACTTTCATGTTCAAGATAAAATTACTAAGATACTGACATTTTTAGGATACATGTACCTAGTGTTGAAAAATAGGCGCGGTTCAGACCCGACTTTTGGGGGATTTCAACAACCCAAAAGGTACTGGGTTTATAGGCAATGTTAAATTGATTAACCCCCAATCAGAACTCCATGCAAAAATTGAGTCAATAGACACACTGATGAAGAATCCGAGGTCAAAAATTATTCTGTCCGTCCGTGAACACGGATAGAGATTCAGGCGTGGATCCAGGCCCGACTTTTGCAGGGGGTAACTATTAGATATTCAAAACCAAAATGAACTGGTATTTTAGGCAATGTTAAATGACTTAATTGAGTAGCTCCCAATCAAAACACACATTCAGTTATTTTGGTAAATTAAATTTTTGCCCGTCTTGTAATTATTTAACCCTCAGTATGTCAGCAAAATTTTAGGTGGTCGAGGGACATGTGGGGGGAGGGACGTTCCCCCAGTTCCCTCCCCCTGGATCCGCCCTGATTGAAATGTCTAAATATCCAGACGAATCCAGTGCACCATCTACATTCTATTCATCTGAAAAAACCGTGAAATTCGAAACAAACCTTTCATATTTAACTGACGGATGTTTTGATCATATTAAAATTAAGGTCTATTGAGTTTGTTTCAGCCGTAATTGTTAGTTGATCATAGTCAACAATCAATTTGTTCTGCTACTAATAATTTTCAAATTCTTCTTCAACAGATAAGATAAAATTAAATGAAAGATTCAACACCTGGGTCCACAGACTCTGTTGCCCCCCCTCAACGGGGGTTCCGGGCGGTATACGTAACGCCAATGCTGGGAGCTTTCCGACTCCATATCAGTCATAAATAATACCCTGAATCGATTCCCCTTTTTAAAAAACAGCCTGTATAATGATGAAAAAATGAAAATGACATATTTGACTCAATACTATTGTAGACTGTTCTTACCCTTTGTAATTTGATCTTCATAGAGAATGTCTTTTTTCCGACACGCTTAAGAGGGAAAGGATGTTTTCTATTCCGTTTGTTCTTTATGTGAATTGTCCGAATATCTGCGGGCTGGAGGGTTTTTTTGTGCAGGTTGCTCGGGTATATCTGAAAAAATACAATGATTTTTCGAGGAAACCCTCACCTATCTTATTCCTTATTTTAGTACTCTAATAAAATGAAAAACATAATAGTGATGAAGGCGCAAATAAGTCGCCACTTTAGTGTGAATTCAGATACTTCATTTTTTCCCTTGACCTCGAAATAAAAGTGGTCTCAATAATATAATACAGGATGTTCCTAAATTGAACGTACAAACGAAAGGGAGATTCCTGTGAGTTCAGGAAAAAAAAAGTCCCATAAACATTGGGTCGCAAACGGTTCGTTTTCGAGATAAAGAGTGTTTGAATTTAAATTTTGATTAATTTTTTTTCTTCGAATCGTTGGTGGATACGACAAACTACAAGAGACCGAAAAGTTTAGTATAAGAACAAAGCTTCTTTTAAAATTTTTTCAAATTAGCAGTTGCTCACCAAAAAAAAGTTCTGCAGAAGAACAGGTGGCAGTGTTGCAGAAAAAATATCACCCTGTAGATCTTCTATCGAAATTGCGATGTCACGTTGTGAGAACTCTCAAATGTAATATCTATGCCAAATTTCAGTTGAATATCTTGTGAAGTGTAGATCTATGAGAAAAAACTTGAAAAAAATTCAAACTTCAACACTCTGTATCTCGAAAACGAAACGTTTGCGACCCCATGTTTATGGGACTTTTTTTCTTGAACTCACTTAAGGAATCTCCCCTTTTCATTTGGTACGTTCAATTTAGGAACACCCTTTATATAGCTTCGAGTGAAACTGATTATTATTGTATGTTTTGCAAAAATGCTTGTTCAATAATAATAATGAATATGATTATTCCTTGCATAGCCTACTTTCAAAAAAGAAGATCATACCAAAGAATTGGACTGAGCGAGACCTGTCTTTATGTCTGAAATTCGAATTTCAATCAAAACTACTGATTTTGAAGACATGTAATGTTTGACAGACTCGAACTGATTTGTGACGGGCAATCGATCGGAATTACAATGATTGATACCATTTGAGAATAAGAGATTTCATATTTTTATGAGGCTCACTTTTAGTCCGGTCAATTTAGACATAAAAATAGTGATCAAATAAGAAAATTCCGACAAAGCCAAATTTTTGTAGAGACCTTAGGTTTACCACAAGGAATAAGTCTCAAAAGTCCCCATCAGTCCCATGCGAGCTCGGGACTTTTCGGGGTCAAGGTCAAAATTTTAGGTTTTTTGGATTTTTCTCGAAAACGGTAAGTTTTATCGAAAAAGTACCTCAGAGCAAAGTTGTAGATCTTAAAATTCTCTATAAAAATGGTTCCCATGATTTTTTCTCTAAGACCCACTATTTCCCAGATATTGCGCTTGTAAGAATCAAGTTCTCTAATATGCACACATTTCCCACACCTGTGAGGTAGTGTACTCGGCGCATTTTTTTTAACGTGGTATCCCCGGTAGGCCTATTCCACGAAGCTTTATGACGTTATTTTCAGGAACAATAATTATTTTATAGTATGAAGATTATTGATATGGTTACTGAGTTTACTTTTTTTATTACTTTAATCTGACTCATACTCTTCATATTCAACTTCACCAATCATGTTTTCTTCAATTTCTTCTGTTCTTTTCTTCTTCTCCTTCCTGTTGATGAACGCTTAGAAATTTTTCAAATGAAGATGAATCAGTTTGTCTCTTCATCAAAATCACATAATCTTCCTCTCTTGTATTTATTGAACATTTGAGCAAGAGACACCTTGGCATTGGTACACGCTGGAGAACACTGCAATCCTACTTTTTTACAGCCACATTTGGCACTACAACCTTTCTTGCAATTGCAAAAAATAGTGTTGAGAAGTTTTTTCTGGAGCAGGGGCAGTAAAGTTCGAATCGGTTCAAAGTATTATTTATCAATTCCAACCCCAGTCTTCAGGGTTCAGTTCATTGCCTTGCCAGGTCTGAACTTGATAGTATACTCGAAACAAATGTTGAGTAGCAGATGCCGATGTTGGAGGAAGACAGATAGCTGTACTTGCTTTTTTTGTTTCGTGTATTGTTTACGAATTTTAAATATCTGTACTTACTATGCAATCATTTTTTTTGGAGCTCCATAAACCGCAAGAAGAAACCGAATCCCTTTAGTAATTAGTATTTGAGGTGAAGAATTAATTTCTGTGATACTTTTGCGCAGTCAAAATCATTTTTTCAAATAATTTTAATACTGAATTTTGCCCCTTCTAAACTTGCTGACGTAGTATCGCATCCGGTTATCGCATGTAAAAATAAAAAGTTTTGGCATTTCGATAAGCTGATAAACTTTTTGAAGAATATTTTCTTTCCGTTGCTGCGCCTTCCCAGGTTTTAAAAAGTAAATAATTTTATCAGATGGAGTCCTTGCAGTGAGTAGTACTAATCAATCAACATCTTCACCCACTACAATAGCTGTATTCTTGCATTAAATTGTTCTATTGCTGTTTCAATTATGAGGACATCGGCGTCATAGAGGCTTGATTTCATCACCAATATTTTCAGCTGTTAATTTGTTACTCACATAGAAATAAAACGAGATTTATTATTAATGTTTGCAAAAAAATGACGAGTAAGGCATTTTTGCTTCTTTAGTACCTAAATATGTATATACGTGGCATATGTGTGCATACTATGTAAAACATGATTCTTACAGCGCAATATCTGGAAATAGTGGGTCTTAGAGAAAAAATCATGGAAACCATTTTTAGAGAATTTTAATCTACAACTTTGCTCTGAGGTACTTTTTCGATAAAACTTTACCGTTTTCGAGAAAAATCCAAAAAACCTAAAATTTTGGACCTTTGACCCCGAATAAGTCCCGAAGCTCGCATGGGACTGATGGGGACTTTTGAGACTTTATTCCTTGTGGTAAACCTAAGGTCTCTACAAAAATTTGGCTTTGTCGGA
>CM024248.1:13069477-13116656 GCA_013421045.1 Propylea japonica | reverse complement strand
TGTCGGGCATTCTATGGCATCGAAACGTCTGGGTGACCTTAGGAGCAGCCATATTTCATACATATAATGGCAACCTGGCGCATAAACTTTCTGAGACGAAGAAAAGGTTAAACCGTTGAGCTGCGCCACTGAATGGCATTGTCAATAACGTAGGGGATAGACATGAAAAAAAAGGAATTGATGGTTCAGACAGACGGTCAGTTGGGGGTTGTAACATGAATGGTGTGTAAAGAAGTATATCAGATAGGTTGAAGGTCTAGGATGCTGTATTTGAATAAAATGGGGAGTTTTGTTTCCATATTGTACGTAAGAGAATCACGACGTTTGATTTGTATTCTCCAGCTTGTTCCCAAGGCAATCAAAATGAATTCGGATTTTTATTCAGATATTTCCTGAGGAAATGAAAAATAAATTCGGATTCTTATTGCGATATTTCATGAGAAAATTTTTGAGCGCTCGCTCTACTTAAGCGAGTGATCGTTTTGCACAAATGTCTGTATTTTAAAATTTGAGCCTAAAAAAGGCACACAATTCTGAAGATTTTACAAGTTTTTCTGAAGAAGGTGTCTGATATAGACACCGAAACGTTACATTGTCCTTTTCATTTATTTCCTTTTTCAGTTTTACTGTAAGGCAACAATTGCTCCTGACAAATAAGAGCGAAGATTCTAGCATGAGAACTTAATCTTAATTGATTTTTTTATTATTTCTGTTTCAGAGACTGGGAGTTGAAAACCTATAAAGTTTTTTAAAAAACACATGCAAAGTGTTAATTCATTATAAGCCACGTGCAAAATTTTGTGGTCATAGTTTTACTGAACCATAGCATATTCAATTCGAATATTGAAAAAAGAATCTTCATATTTTTATAACAAGATATCCTATTCGAGTGAAATTTATTTTGTGAATGGAGATTGATATACTCATGCAAAATTTCAAGAAGATCGCATCATGAAAACATTTTTATCATTAATTTTCAACATATTCATCGAATAATTTCCAGAAAATATTTCCGATCGTGCTGAGATTTTGCATTTATATATTTAGTATTAATTCCAAGTCCTCTACAAAATTTTGAGGTAATTGCATTATTGCTTCACCAATGAACGAGCGTTATTTCTTTATCAGGTTTCCGAAACAAAAATTATTTGAAATGCCGAAATGAGCTATGGACACCAAACGTACGTGTTAACATTCATTTCATTTATTGAATTTTGAATCACAGTTCACTGCCAACTGGCCAGTTTGTTGAAATAGTCATGCTCACTCATTATGCTTGCTCGTACGTCTTTCAATATTAATTAAAAATTGATTACTTGAAATTTTAAGTGCATAATCAGATAGGTATATATTTAACACCACTTTCGAAAATTTCACATGCAAAAAACATGTTTTGTGAGAACTCTTAGAAGGAATGCTTTTCGTCCAAAACTTCTCCGCATCCTATCTTTACAAACACAACTCGATGGATACATTAAACGAGAAAATAAATGTACTTGTGGGAACCCCATTATTTCTCCAATTTCGTGTTAAAAGCATCATCCTGAATACAAGGAAAGCACCAATGACAGCGAAGATTAACTGTGGACATGCTAGGAAATTACATCAGCTTAACTAAATCTCCCACGAGATGAAATATAATGCTCTTTCCTCAATAAGACTTGAGTTATTACTTCAATTAGATAAAAATACCCTGGAGTTTTCACTATACCGTCAATTACTGTATAATTCAAAGCATTTTGTTCCATTATAGGATGGAACACAGATCGCCATCCAGTAGGCTGGGGATTGGGAATTCCGGCCGTCCTACACTCTGTTTGAGGAAGAAACTCTCGATTGAATTGAATTCCAGTTTGTTCGATATTAATGGTGTCATTTTCTTTGAACATTCTTCGGATTGTCTATAGTTGGTGTTTTTGTCGAAATGTTCGCGTTTCCATTTTGGTGATTGATTTTTAGTTATTTTACTCAAATACAGGGTGAGTTGTAAGTTGCACATTTATTTGGAGTTTAGTTTGGTATCATCGACTGAAATAGTTTCTCTAGGTTTGTGACAAATGCGTGTATAATCTTGAAAATAATACTCGAGCAGGAATATCTTAGTTTTATGGTTGTGTTTTCGTGAGTACGTAGTATTGAAAGGGCATCTAATTTTTCCGAAAAAAAAGCGAAACACACGTTGATACGTAGATAATATTTCAACAAGAAGAAAAACCTCGAGAAAAACTGTTGGTGGCAAAAAAAAAATTTTGCAACTGCACGAATGATTTCTGTTAAAAATATCACTTTGCATTGTAGTGTTTCGATTTTCGAAAAATTATATACCCGAATGGTATTTGGAAAGACATGAATGACAGATTATTCCGCATGCATTATGCAATAATAAAGGTATTTATCCACGACTTTTGTAAAATCCATCCGTTGTACGTCTTTGTGCTCGGCCTTAATGATACCCATTAATCACAACGAAATAATGAGATTATAATTTACTGCTGTCAGATGGTTCATACATAGATTTAGCTTTGATATAATATTCTTTGAATTGGTATTTCTTCAGTATTCTGATGTACTCCAACTAACAAATATGGGCTTTCCTTATAAATCAAGGGCCAGATCTACTTCGATTATATCAATTGAAGCTTTTTTTATTACAAAATATACAATGACCGGTTCACCAGAAATTTCTTATGTGTCAACTTAACTTTTTCAACGCTTGTCATAGAAGGGTCTTGTAGCGGTCGCCAAATGTTGAAATCTTCAAGAAATATATTCAGTAGTCTTGGATAAAGTATAGTATGCTACTCGCGTATAATGGCTCTTATTCATTCGGTGATTTGGGCCTAAACTTCATCTCGCGAATAATAGCTATCATTATACGGTTGTTGCATAATATACTATAAAATGACGAAAACTTTCAAGATTTGCTGCGGGTAAACTCGAAAAAACTGCTGACAGCCACTGCCATACAGTTTTTCCATCTAGAAATCATTTGTAATTCGAAATTGCACGTTTCTGATTGGTGGAAATCAAGACGTTCCTTAATAATTCTTCGTAGGAAATTATGGATTAGAAACATTACTTTCTTGGCACGCTATATTGAGAAATTCACCAGTTGTAGTTTGATGAAAGAGAAGTTTTGATCGTTTAGTAAGAGCACACTTATCAGCTTCAAAATTTCTGCCAGCAACCATGAAAACCAACATGACACTGACGAGAAAACAGAGTGAGCAGTTAGGAGCGCAAATAACCTTATACTTCAGATAATAAACCCTCTTATACAATAACAACCAGTGATACAACATTTTAGGGCCCCATAAACAGCGAAAGCATATTTGGATAAGTGCAAAACCACCCACGTCAAAATAACATTCATTTTACGTGGAAAGTGAGCGTGTGTAACATTTTCAATCCATTTTCCTCATGTTCACACCAGATGTGCCATAAATTTCCCAACCACTCAATCTGTCATTTCATATCAACATTTTTCGAAGAGTGACGAAAGTTTAAGTTTCTTTTCTGAATGTAAGAGCCTGAAGTATTTTTTCAGACGACTGCTGAAAGGAACTTCGAACAGAATAGGCAAATGTGATGGAAATAGCCCAAAAAATTACAACGAATATTCCATCATCAAGAATCTGACGACAGTAATTTGTAGCTAAGGTTCCATCTGTATGATCCAGTATCATACGTAGATATATTTGATTCCACACTTATTTTGAGAAAATCACCAGCTATAGTTTGATATAAATCAATGTTGCTTGCTTGTTAAGAGCCAGTTATCTCCTTCAAAATTTCTGCCAGCAACCATGAAAACCAACACGACTTTGACGAGAAAAACAGAATAAGCAGTTAAGAGAGCAAATAACCTCATACTTCAGATAATAAACCCTCTTATACAATAACAACCAGTGATACAACATTTTAGGGTCCCATAAACAGCGAAGCATATTTGGATAAGCCCAAAACCACCCACGTCAAAATAACATTCATTTTACGTGGAAAGTGAGCGTGTGTAACATTTTCAATCCATTTTCCTCATGTTCACGCCAGAGTGCCATAAACTTCCCATCCAGTCAACAAGATCAATCTGTCATTTTATATCAAAATTTTTTTCGAAGAGTGACGAAAGTTTAAGTTTCTTTTCTGAATGTCAAAAGTTTTTCCTGACGACTGCAGACGAATGATGGAAGAACCTTTGAACAGAATAGGCAAATGTGATGGAAATAACCCAAAAAATTGAAACGAATGTTCATCATTAAGAATTTCACGTCAACAATTTGAAGCAGAGGTTCTATCTGTATGCACCAGTATCATACGTAGATATATTTGATTCCCCTACTTATATTGAGAAAATCACCAACTATAGTTTGATATAAATCAATGTTGCTTGCTTGTTAAGAGCCAGTTATCTCCTTCAAAATTTCTGCCAGCAACCGTGAAAACCACACGACACTGACAAGAAAACAGAGTGAGCAGTTAGGAGCGCAAATAACCTTATACTTCAGATAATAAACCCTCTTATACAATAACAACCAGTGATACAACATTTTAGGGTCCCATAAACAGCGAAAGCATATTTGGATAAGCCCAAAACCACCCACGTCAAAATAACATTCATTTTTACGTGGAAAGTGAGCGTGTGTAACATTTTCAATCCATTTTCCTCATGTTCACACCAGATGTGCCATAAACTTCCCATCCACTCAACAAGATCAATCTGTCATTTTATATGTGTACCGTGCAAAATGTGCGGAAAAATCAATGACATTTTAGGAGAGAGCTTGGGTGAAGCTCTTACTGGGTGATTCCTTCGGGGGCCATATTCGCTTATTCGGATAGGCGTTTTCGAGTGAGTTAGTGCAAGTTCATGTCGTTCTTATATTACTTCAATTCGGGAAAAGGTAGAAATGAGGATAAACGAGAGGGTTGAATATGAAATGTGGACTATTTAGAGGCAGGCCTGGATGGACAATGTGGCCATTTTCATTTAGAGAAAAATGTTGAGGATTTTGCAGGGAGGTCTCGAAATATTTTACCCAATTACATCATTCATCTGCCTTGAAAGGGAAACATCCTGGCTTAATAAGTAGTTCTAATCTTAATGCACTTGTCCAAACCCTTTCCCTTCACTCCCCTTCACTTTGTAAACAGATTCGTGACTCCTTTCAAATGAGTACGTTTTTGCCATTATGATAAAAGCCAGTTTTAGGTGGCGTTACCCTCTGACGTTAGAAAGCTCGAAGAGCAATTGATATCTACTCTTCAAGGTCTTTTTGCCCTTGAATTTGTGGAATGCAACCGTTTCGTTATGGTAATTTTTGACACTACTCGTTTATGGGTAGCTGAATGATCAGGTGACTAGTTGATAACAGGGCTACTCTCAAAGGTCTTCTTGCTATTAAATTCAAGAAAAGCACCCGCTTTTTTATGGTACTAGTTGAAACTATCCGTCTATAGGTCCTCAAAAAATGACTGCGAAGAACTGCTACAGATATCTTTCAATTCCTTCGACTAAAATTTGACCTATTATGGATTTCTATTTGCAGATGTTACTCTGGGAAGACTATTCACCAAGCTCCTGGCAACGCTGTCGGTTTTCAGGGAAATAATGACAATGCGTCCTACTGAAATCCTAGCTGTGAGCTTCAAACAATATTTGGTATGATTCAGGATTTGTTTCATCGGTTCTAAATTGGTTTTGAACTGGTTCATTATGAATGAGAACGCATTTTTCAAAAGTTCTGAACCGGTTCGTTATTGGAACAATAAATTCATGTATTCGCTTTATTCAATACGAAACTAGTTCTGCTCGTGTTCGAACAAACCTTATTTCAAGTTTAAAAGTCAATAATTCCGTATATTCGGAAAAATTGACGATGAAATGTCACTGAAAAGAGCAGTAACAGTAATCAAACTTTATAAAATACCCCATCATCCTTTAAAACGAGTAGTAACAAACTGTAAAGAATCTCGATTACACCCTCACAAGTTCCTTCAACTCGAGAACCGTCACGAACGGTTCGGAACCCCAATTCCGTTCATGACCAGCACATAACTGAATGAATTTAAGTACGGTCTCTCAGCTAATGATTCAAAGCATCCCAGATATCATCAACGATATTTCAGAGCCATCCCTGGCGAGGGTAAAGTTTCCAACTTGGCGAGCCGAATGATCCTACGGGGACCTTAAGGGTAACATTCTGTGAACCCGGGTAATCTTGAAGGTATTCTTCAAGCGATTTTCTCGAAAAGCTTTCACGAGGTAATGAATGAAGTGAATTTAAATGCAGACAACATTCCGATATAGGAGTAATATAAGGATATTACAGGTTAAACTCACTTCTTGTTTTTCAAACAATTTGTCCCTTGTAATTCTCTTTTTGAACCCAGGAATGGTATTATTAGTTCTGAACCAGTTCTGAACTGGTTCATTATGTATGAAACGCATTTGTCAAAAGTTCTGAACCGGTCCTTATTGGAACATTAAATTCGTGTATTCGCTTCATTCAATACGAAACTACTTCTGCTCGTGTTCGAACAAAAACTTATTTCCAGTTTAAAAGTCAATAATTTCGTATATCCGGAGAAATTGACGATTAAATTTCTTTGAAAAGAGCAGTAACAGTTATCTAACTTTATAAAATACCCCATCATCCTTCAAAACGAGTAGCAACAAACTGTAAAGTATCTCGATTACACCCTCACAAGTTCCTTCAACTCGAGAACCGTCACGAACGGTTCGGAGCCCCAATTCCGTTCATGACCAGCACATAACTGAATGAATTTAAGTACGGTCTCTCAGCTAATGACTCAAGGCATCCCAGACATCATCAACGATATTTCAGAGCCATCCCTGGCGAGGGTGAAGTTTCCAACTTGGCGAGCCGAATGATCCTACGGGGACCTTAAGGGTAACATTCTGTGAACCCGGGTAATCTTGGAGGTATTCTTCAAGCGATTTTCTCGAAAAGCTTTCACGAGGTGATGTATGAAATGAATAGAAATGCAGACAGCATTCCGATATAGGAGTATTATTAGGATATCACTGGTAAACTCACTCATTCCTCTGTTTTTCAAACAATTCGTCTCTTGCAATTCTCTTTTTGAACCCATAAATGGTTTTATTAGTTCTGAACCAGCTCTGAACTGGTCCATTATGTATGAGAACGCATTTTTCAAAAATTCTCAACCGGTTCGTTATTGGAACAATAAATTCAGGTATTCGCTTTATTCAATACGAAACTAGTTCTGCTCGTGTTCGAACAAAGCTTATTCCAAGTTAAAAAGTCATTAATTCCGTATGTTCGGAAAAACTGACGATGAAATGTCACTGAAAAGAGCAGTAACAGTAATTAAACTTTATAAAACACCCCATCATCCTTCATAACGAGTAGTAACGAACTGTAAAGAATCTCGATTACACCCTCACAAGTTCCTTCAACTCGAGAACCGTCACGAACGGTTCGGAACACCAATTCTGTTCATGACCAGCACATAACTGAACGAATTTAAGTACGGTCTCTCAGCTAATGATTCAAAGCATCCCAGATATCATCAACGATATTTCAGAGCCATCCCTGGCGAGGGTAAAGTTTCCAACTTGGCGAGCCGAATGATCCTACGGGGACCTTAAGGGTAACATTCTGTGAACCCGGGTAATCTTGGAGGTATTCTTCAAGCGATTTTCTCGAAAAGCTTTCACGAGGTGATGTATGAAGTGAATATAAATGCAGACAACATTCCCGATATGGGTACAGTATTAGGATCGGAGGGCACGGATTTTGAGCATGTGAAAATTAGATTAATCCAAAGTTCTGCAGGTTGTCTTAACGGTATGCAAACAGGTTGGGGAAATTTCATTTTGTTCATCGGAAAAGTTGAAAAAGTACGTAGGTTGTGTTACTTTGTTCGAGAGATTAGATGGGGAAAAAGTGTGTTGGTGTGGAATTGTGTTTTTCAAATGAGGTTTGAGGATTTTTTTCGGTTTGTAAACAACGGTGCTGTTTTGATGAAAGGAATAGAAATTATATGATATGAAGAAGAAAGTGGTCTCTAGGTGTCCATAGTTATGAAAAAATATGAAAAGGTATTTATTATCATGAATAGTTTAATCGCAACGTCAAGAAGTTGAAGTGAGAACAAAATCAGTTGATTGAACAAGTTGGTCGATGAATTATGAAAAAATAACAAAGATAATAATAACTTCAATAATTGGTACAAGAAAGCCAGTGGAAAGACCTAACTTCTTCCTACTGAGATCCAAATATTGTTTGGACAGTAGTTATGGAAGGGGGATTCTGGCACACTTATATTGTGCCAGAATCCCCATATGCAATATCGGTGTGCCAGATATCCTTTGGGGTTTCTGACACAGCTGCAGTCTGATATAAAAGCTGTTATTAACATTGAGATTCGAAAAAATTGTAACTAGATTTCGTCAATTTTTCATTCGAATTTGGAAGAGGTAATTATAAATATCATTAAAAATTGTTGACTTTTGCAAGCGAGAACAGATGTTATCACACGCAAACACTGAAGACAAATAAACAATATTCTTACCGGAATACGGGAATCACGATATAGAAACAATAAATTTGTGTACAATTGACTCAGATCTTGGGTGTCAGTTGTGTGGTTTACTGTATCATTTGATCTTATGTAAATCATCTTGCTAATGTTTCTTTTCTTCCAATTACTCTCATTATCGAGTATTTCTACATTGTCAAAATCAAAATTATAGACTTCCCAAAATCTATAGAAAGCTAAAGCTGGAGAACTGTCTCTAAGGTTACGTAAATTCGTTATGCTTTCGGCAAACAATCAATTAAAGTAGGATGTTGTTCTTTGAAAAAAAACTAGAGCAATTATTGCATTTCCCGTGAACCCATTTTCTCGACTTTCGGAGTATCCCGAACATTCATGCTAGTTTCGAAACTGACCAGTTTTCAACGCTGAATTATGCAAGCCTAGCACTTTGTAAGGAATGCAACTCAAAGACATCTTCAACGTAAACTAACTTATTCAATTTCTGCAATCGGAAAAGATCCTCGGAACTACGGTGCCTGACTAGATGTTTTTACATGAAATATTTTCATGAATACCCTACAAATTAAGAGAGGTAAACAGATTTCGGGATTTCGTAGCTTTTCCAGGTATTTATAATTACGAACTTTCCAACTAGATCTAGAAGTCAAGTTGAAATTGACTTCTGCTTCATTGAAACAGTTTCAGTCTGATGAAATATAGAAATTCTGGTCGCAATCCTTTCAAAGTTACCTTTCTCAGTCCAGATTTTATCCGAGAAGCATGAAATTTCTGGAATGGTGGAAAAAAAGACCATCTTTATTATACTGAAAAAATAATAAACTTTGTTTGCGCTTGTTCCTAGCTACATATAGTGATCTCAACGACTCGGTTGGGCTCAGTGATGAAGAATTCATGTTGAATAAAAATTCTGTCCGGCCATGAACACAATAACTCTCGAACGGATTCAGTTAAGGTTCTAAAATTTTGAGTGTTGGTTAGGGTGCCTAAAGGCTGCCATAGACATCGTTATTTTTTGATCCTTTTTCCTCGCCTCGGTTCGAACCGCCGAGTCATATCGCGGAACTGTTTTGCCCACATACTTCGGTAAATTCTACCAGTCATCTGCTCTCGTTCGCGAATAAGCACGTCATGAAGATAAAACATCTCTTAGCAGTGGCAGCCGCAGTTTCGGTGCTTAGTAAAAAAGAAAAAAAAGAGAGTTATACTACGCTAATGGAAAATAACCACCGATTATCTACGAAATCCCCACATACTATCGGTATTACACGACAACCAATGAACCGCCGTGACATAAACCAAGCATTGGAAGATATTTTTACCGACGAGGCGTACCGACGATTTTTCGCCACACACATCGGTTTTTGGCGCTTTTGCCGAGACGGTTCTTATCGCCAGCGGTACGAACGGATTAAAAATAAAGACGTCTATGGCCGGCTTAAGGCAGTGCTTTCCTGTAAACTTGATGTAAATCATCCTCCAGCATTCACCCATCTTGGCGCGTTCCAGTTTTGACACCTCACATCAGAGAGAGCATGGAAAAATGTACAATAAAGAATAATTTTCTAAGAGTAGGCAGTCAAATAGACATTTCTGCTAGCTTCCAATAAAAATTCCTCTTGTAGCTCTGGAATATGCGGAATCCCATCTGATGTATAATTTGTGTCTAGGAAAGAGCACACAGGATGGGCCATACTGAGATTTGAGGTCGATAACGAGTGCTGCAGCAAGTCAGAGACGGAGAATTTCCCATTAAAAATTCATGTCCTCCAGTTACGATAACTCTAAGTCTTTCCTTTCTATCTGGTGAAATGGTTTGATCGTATATGGAGGATAAATCAATCTTTATAGTTCTCAAAGAAATTTGTTGGGGATTTTCGATTCGTATCTCGTTTCATCACATTTTGTCGGAATTTTTGGAGTGGGCGTCGTTGCTAACCTTAAGTGCAAGGTCGAAAACAATTCTGTTCGGCGAGTCATAAACACTTCAACTGCTGGGATGAAAAAGCTGAGATCTTGAAATTTTGTTTTGATTCAATCGAGCTGAAATTTTGCAGTTCAATGCTCAATACCAATTCAAAGCAATACTCAATGATTAGTGGAAGTATCATACGAAAAATAGTATGGTACCCGTTTTGCACCAACCTCAGTTAGGGATTTTTATTTTTGTTTTATGTATTGTATTATGTTAGCTCTTGATTTCAAAAGAATATATATATATAGTGGAAGTAGAGCACTAGAAAGATAGGTATGCCAGACAGGCTGACTGGGTCCAACCATAGACTCGAAAATTACAGATGGTAATGTCAATTTCTCAGTTATTGTGATCTATTGTTAGTTGCGTGCTTTTTTGAAGAATAGTTAATAGAAAGTATTAATTTTTATTCAAAACAATAAAGTTGGAGACTAGACAGGTAAGCATAAGCATTTATTCGATTACAGATTTCATTTCATTCGAATTGTTCTGTAATTTTCGGGTCTGTGGTTGGACCCATCATGGCTGTCTGGTATACTCCCCTTTTCAGAGCCTTAGTGGAAGTAACATGAATACAACCATAGAATAGTCTATCGAAACCAGACGAGATGCTATGACATACATTGAGTAAGGAAAAATAGTACCACTAGGTGGGGCTAAGTCGGGTACCATTATGGCGGAAACTTCAGGGTTGAATTAGTTGCCAGTTTTTTCTGTTAACAAATTTCACCCAAAAAATATGACGTGTTGGGTCTTTAGGAATCCTGTTCAAATAAAGTCGATTGAATATCAAATACACAATTTTTCTTCAGGCGATAATATACACAAATAAAAAGATATCAGATTACTAAGACAGACTAGCAAAAATTCCGAATGCGGATCTGTTCAGCACTCATCCCTACCTGTAATATGTTTTCCTCTAATTTTCTCCTTATCTGTCTCTTCTCTGCTTGAAGAAAGCCTTACAGTGAACGATGCCATCTTATTATATATTATTTAGCAGAAAAAAAACACAATTCAACTAGAAACAGGCGCAAGAATCACAATTCCTCCAGAAAATTCAACGATTGTCAATTTTTAAGTTAGGTGGTAGTAATATGGAGCATCTGATACAACGTTTATTTCAATTATGGCAACTCTATACTGTCTTATCTCTATGAACGAAAAAAATTAACATTAAGTTTGTAGACATGTAACAATTTAGGAATGCGACATTCAACATTAGAATTCAACAAACCGACCTACACTATTAGACTATTCATTTAACTGTATGCTGTATAACCTAACATTTTCATCCGCCGCAAAATGAAGCTCTTTAAATTCACAATCTTCTGCTAGTGGTGGGGAACTGCCCATTATTATTCAGGCCATTTATCTTCTGAAGCCTTAGGTTTTATTGCCCAATAAACCGATGAAAGAAATTCCCGAATACAATAGCTTGCCCCTTTAAATAATTTAGCTTGGATTCGCGTGCCTTGAAATTGAATATCATATTATCCTTCCGATGTTTGGTTTTGGTCCATAAAGCTTTTATACCCTATTAAATTATCAATTTTTCGATTGAAAACGGGAATCCATGAATGAAGTTTCGAAAAAGCACTTATATAGAGGCTCTTATTCTTATTGTTTTAAACAATTATTTATTATTTATTAACTGTTGTTCCCCTTTCACTTAGTTTCAATTTTCCGTTGGATATATGAGTATGTTTTTCAACCATATTTTTGAACTATTTTCCTGAAATGCATTGCATTGTACAACAAAGACTGATTGGTTGATTGATTAGATTGTGACTACCTTTCTGCACCGAGATTAATGTAGTCTTTTGTGCGTATCATACTAGAGCCATTCGCTATTCGAGGGTAGGCTACGCCCTCTATTAAATGTACAGGCTGATTCACTTATCTTGGTAACCTTATTTTTCCCGAAAAGAGATAAATATTTTTTTTCTACAAACGTCAAAAAATGACAAGGTTCGTGCATTGGCTAGAATATGCGAAGTGACCCTTTTTTTCATTTTCCTTTGTTACTAAGACACCGTGCGCGAAGTAGTGTGCGAAATACTTACTTCGCACACTGCATGTAAACTATATGGGATTTTTATATTTTAACTTGGTAAATTTCTTGAAATCCACGTTTTCTTTAACATTGAGTGTTGCTTTCAACATAGAATATATTGCCCATAGTTATAATACCTAATTACTTGATTTGGAAAAACAGTTCAAACCCGTTCAATATTTATTTCATATTAAGCTAAGCGTTTGTAGAAAAAATTTTGTTTGCATCTCATGCGCGAAATACTTTGGTGATCTCGACTTTTTTTTTTAACTCGGATGCCCTCGTTAAAAATATCAGTTCTCGATCACCAAAGTAGCATTTCGCGCACTAGATACAAAAATAACTATTTATTCTGTTGATAGTATTTAGTGCGAGTCAATGTTGACTTGAGATATGGGTAAGAATCGGAGAAAATAATTGAAACGCCAGGTAAAACAGAATCTGTTTTTTACCGTAACTTAAACCACTCCTGGTGTGCTACAGTTGTTCCACCGTGTGATTTCTTATTTTATCATCAAGATACATCTTCTCTTAACAGTTTAATTCTTTATTTATTACAATAACTCGATTTTTGTTGAAATTCTGAGTTGAGGAAAACAAAGTCAAAAAACATAACGTGTTTTTCGCCCAAACGCAGATAACAGATGCAATTCGTCTCGGCATGTCCTAATAAGGTTTTGAATCAATAAGAGCATCACTGAGTTGCTGAAAATTTGTTGGTACGCGAGATTGTATTTTACTCCCAAGAGCATCCAAATATGCCCAATTGGGTTCAAATCTGGTCTAAGAGTAGGCCAGTTGAATGCTTGGATGTCAATACTCCTTGGCAAACCTATCCACATACGTTTGATGTAGTCAAGCATTATAAAGCATAAGTACGAATCGTCTCCAATAAACGGTGCATACCGAACAACATGTCGCACAGAAACTTTCTATGTTTTCACTCAGTTTTCAGTTTATTTATTTTTTCTAATTTAAGGTTAAATCTGTGAAAATACCTCATAGCCGTAGCAAACTTGTGGAGTTTAATGTTGCTCTGAAAACCCTGTAACTTTAACTACAGTTTTGAATAAAGAATTAAATTATCAAGAGAAGATGTGTCTTGATGATTAAATAAGAAATCACATGGTGAAACAACTAGAACACACCAGGGTGGTTCTAAAGTTAGGGTAATAAGACAGATTTTGTTTCACAATGTATAAAATGACGTACGCCGAGTTCTCTTCTTCAAAACCGGTGATTGATCAAGAATGAACATACCTACAATTGAAAAAAAAAATCAATCGAATCAGATTTGAAATGACATATTTATGAAGTAACCAACTTCATCGATTTTTTGAGTGAATCGATTATTTTGCGGTTCAGTGAAGTATTCAAATTCAGAATGATGATAATATAAAACTAGCTCAACCTTCCAGTGCAACTCGCACAAGGTTGAACAAGAACAGAAACTTCCACAATATTGTCCAAAAATCCCCGATTCATTATTCTCGCCGCATTTCCTCATATGAACCCCGCTCAGTCCATTTCTACGGCGGCCCTAAAAATGCCTATTTACGACGAGTCGTTGCCCAGGTCTCGCTCAACTTGTACTTTATGCCTCATAACTGGCGTTATTAGGAATTTACGAGTCAAAATTGATACAGAACGGAAGCGGAACCCTTTCCAGGCGATGTTTGTTGATTACCGTTCCAGGACTAACGATAATCAACATAAGCAACAGTCCATGCACATTTGCCAGAAATTCTGATGCCAGGGATAGTCGTTCGTCGCATGCCAAGTCTGCAATATCCGGCTGTAAACTGGAAAGTCGAATGGAAATTTTCAATCGTGCGGTAAATAGGGATTTTGGGATATTGCATTGGCGGCGCATGTACATGGTTTTCGGATGAAAGGTTTCATTTTGAGGTAAATATTTGAATTTCGGTGACCAGCAGATATCCACCAGATTTTGGTGTCATTGTATTCATTGAGTCTTCCTGAGCAACATTAGTGAAACCGATAGGTGGCGGTCTGTCTTAGTTTAGAAAATACGCGCCCCCACAGTTCTAGGAATGTTGTATCTTCACGTCACTTTTTTCACTATAAAAACACAAATTCACTGCTCCAATTTAGTCACAAATCACCTTCGAACTTTCAAATAACCGATCTGTTAGTTTCATTTCAGGTTTATACAATAATTAATGCAGAAACACCGAAATGCTAGAGGCCTCACTTATCCATAAATTCTGAGGAAAGTCCGCCGTTTTCAATGGTAGATTTGGCACTGCCGCAGGTTCTTTCGCCCGAATATGATACGATGCCTTCCCGTAATTCCCGCCATCATTTGGTTTGTCACTCGCCAAAGGACGGAGCAGTGGTGCCAAACTTACCATGAAGAACGGAGGGCTTTCCTTAGAATTTGTGGATACCTCTAGAATTTCGATGTTTCTGCATTAATTAATGAATATACCTGAAATGAAACTATTCGAATAGTTATTTCAATGTTTGAAGGTGATTTATAGAGTAAATTGGAGTAGTGAATTTGTGTTTTTATAGTGAAAAAAGTGACGTGAAGATGGAGCATTCTTGGAACACATAAAAGTGAGTCAGAATTCCCCCTCTTATAACTACTGATATTGTTCTTTTTGAACATCAAAAAAATTCTTGATTTCTCGAAGGTTTTTAAGTGAAGAGCCGCCACTGAAATATTGGCTTACGTCGTGCTGCAGCGTGCATCGATCTCATGTGAAATAATTACGAAATATGCAACGAACACGGGGTTTTCCGCTTCAGCAATAATTTTGTAACGAAACCTTGTCACGCGATTAATAAAGTAACGAACCTTCTTCCTATAACTTCACGGTATTTTGCAGTGGCGTCTTTTATGTAATCCGCGATTTAATGACGGAAATATCGGTTATTTCATCGGATAGGGAAAATGAAAACGAAACTGAAGCAATATTAGGAAGCAGAGATGGATTATCGTGAAATAATCGCCAATTTGAAGGAAGAAAATATGTAACAATTTGTTGATTTTGATATTTATTGACAGAAAATGAAGGTTTTGTAATATTTTGAATCTACACTATCATTACTATTATTATTAGAACTGTGGTCTCTATGTATAAGTCAGCTTTCCGGGAACTACAACCATGTAGATCTTTTTTCACTACCCTACTCATTCATGGAACCAAAGGAGGTCGTAAATGGCGTTGATAAAACCGACAACCTCCTTAGGAGACTTGGCTGTTAACTCTAGGGTATCCAGGACCGGTTTCGCCATATAAATTTTTTCTGGGACAGCCAGATCTGGACTCTTGCATACATTGTATTCAGCTGTTTCTGGTTGTGATCCACAGCCTTAAAATCTTATCTGCAGACTTTTCCATATCCCGTCAGCATTTCCAGCATCACCTGTAGCTTAGCTCATGACAGTCTCAGGAGCTTTTTGGTATGGATAGATGAAATCAAAACGGATTTTTTGACCTTGATCAGTCCAGAAAAGTTTCTCTAGAGGTTGGGCTTTTCCAATCCCACAGAAAGGCTCAGGTACAGCAGGGTTCACCTTGAGGCTTTTTTTTGCAAATTCATTGACTTTTTTATATTCTTCAACACCACAATGCCCTGGCATTTATAGTAGAGTCACTTTATTTCGTTCTAGAAACCCGCCCCATCTTCGCTTGGGTAGAAATTTGTTGTTGTTGACTGTATATCTGAAATCTGATCCACGCGGCCACCTCTTATATAGATATGCATGCCCCCCTCTCACACTTCGGTACCTTCTCCTACCCGCCTAGTGCCTACCTCGGAGACGCATTTTGGTGCGAGTTCATCTTCACCCTGCCATATCTTTTGATGTATTCATCATAATTGAATGATGTAAAAGGCAAAATTAAATACTGGGGATGAACGACGTATTTAATTGGATAAGGAACAATAGCGTATTCATAAAAAAATACTCCCAAATAATGCATAATTTTGAGAAACATTTGGATACCTTTAAAAAGTAATACCGCGTAAACCTTGAAAGATAGATATATGCTATCGCGGACTTTTTTGTAGAACTATTAAAGAGGTACATTTCCGTCATACATTGTTTCCATGTACGTCTTACGGTTTTTGCAGCGCACCTGAAAATAGCTGATCATGGCTGATTTTGGTACTCAAATTTATTATCATTGAAGTTATAGTAGGTTTCCCTAATTTTCTCGGGTGAAAAGTATAGCCTATGTTACTCAATGATAGTGTAGTATTCTAAAGGTGAAAGAATTCTTGAAATCGGTCTAGTAGCTTATGAGTTAACTCGTATCAAACACACAAACCCACAAACATACAAATCTTTCCTCTTTATAATATTAGTATAGACTGCAGGTTGCGTCATGAATCTACTAAATATTTTCCAAGGACAAAATGAGAAGATAGCAGACCTAACTCTTGATAGATTCAAGTTTTTTTCAGATGGTTTTTTTCAAGAGTAGGGATGATATCTTTCAAGTTTAAAGACTGAAGCCTTTCGGTAATACGTTTTTGGTCATTCTACATTCGCTGGAACTAATGGATCAATTTAAAGTTTTGACATGCGCAACTGAGAGATTCTGGAACAGAAACTCATCTTAAAATTTTTTTCCTATTTTTCATTTATTGAGGAACTTTACCCCGAAACTGAAAGATTTGAATAAATCCCGAACATAATCGAAAAAATAATTAAATTTTCTCTACCCCACGTAATTGCCAGAGCCAAAATTCAATTATTTTTCCACATTACAAGCTCCATATCATACCTACAAGTCGACATAGCAATCAACCTTGAATGTTGTATCGTTACAGATAGACCCGATTCCAATATCACGAATTTTATGAGAGTCATTCTCGCCATTCACAATATCGATTACCCATTACAACCAATCATAAACAATGGAAAGCAGTTTTCTGGTCATTATTATTGAAAAGTAAGCTGATGACCGGCATTATTGGCAATAATCCATGAAAAACAGTCGTAATACCTTCGAAAAATGGGTTTAAATGTAAAGGGTTTTTCAATAAAAGATTTCATTTAACCCTGCTATAAGACCAGAACTTTTTTGACGCGTTAATCTTTCGACATTTGTTAAGTTGAAAAAAAGCCATCAGTAATGGAATGGAAATAAAAAAGGGGGAAGAATTTCTTGCAAATGGTCAAAGGACAAGAGTAGGATAATTCATTCTCCTCTTGCTCACATGGTTGGTCCTGGAGGGGGTGATTTTACTTAGTGCTGCTGCTAACAAATTTTATATAATGGTTAGTTTCATTTCATGAATGAATCAAAAAATTGATACGGTTGAGGTGTTCTGGGGGGGAGGGGTAACTATTTACCGGTAAATTGGTATATAGCTAAAGGCAGATAATACAGACAAGCAAAGAAAGTCTTCGTGAAGCTATCTTCGTTCAAAATAGAAAACTTTCCTGATATTTTTACCTTCTGAACAATATCAAACAACAAATGAAGTCTACAGCTTGATATCAGGGATGACACCCATAAACTTGTTCTTGACTTTTGTGTATCTACAGGCCAAAAGGTATATATGATTAATGCACACAATCATCTATTGAGACGAGAACCCTAGTCAGCGCAACACCTACAACTGAAAAGTTCTTGCCTCAATGATGTGCGGTTAATTAGGTATGTGTAATTTTGCAGTAAAAGCTTCAAAGAAATCGAAGGTGTTTCGATTGAAATGAAATCGAGTTTTAGGATGTTAATTGGCGAGGTGAATTATCCTGCAAATTTTCAAAAGGATTGTGAAATCAGAGAAATAGAATTTTGATATTTTCAGTTATCAATTTTATACAAATTTCATTTTGAGATAATTTCCAAAATATGATTCCGATCGTGCTGAGATTCAGCATCTAATATTTATTATCGATCTCCGGTCTTATTCAAAATTTCCTGGTAACACTAAGACTTATTTTCCACCAATGATCAAGCGCTCGAAAGCACCTGAACATGGCTCTCTTTAAATTTTTTAAATGTCCACCCTCCTATTGGAAAACCCCATATAACCATGATGTCGTGTGGAACTAGATAATGAAAGAATTTTTAATGATGAATTCCAGAGTTTCAGATTCCATTTTTCATTATCAATCAATTGTAACGTCAATCAAGAAAGAATAATGCAGGCGGTTCATCAATTTTTGAACTTTAATTAGATAGCCGCTTTGTTATGGATTAGTATGATATAAACGCTACTATAGTCTCGTCGTAGTTTGGTTTTATTATTGGGAATTTTAAATCTATTTTAAATTAGGTCAAATTGATGTTACGAAGTTTTCAATGGACTGTGAAACGTGATGAGTTTTGTCCGGAAAGTTCAAGGTTGCTTGAAGGATTTTAATCCAAAACTACATTTCGGTGCGTAAAATTATTCATTCATGTATACATAGACCGGTTGTCAGTTGAGGATGAACAAAATGGGAAGATATCGACAGAGGAATTATAGTGCTATATATTTTATATTTATAACAATCGCTGCATGGAAATAACAATTACCTATCGATTATCGAATATCATAATCATAAGTTGTTATGTCATTCCGAAATTTAAATTGATTTTCAGGGTAAAACGTTACAGTTCACAAATATGAAAGTCTGAAGAGTTTGGCGCTTATTTGAATTATTTGTGAAAACGGACCTGCTTTTAGGGAACGAACGTTTACTATTCGAATAGCGACGAGTCATTTTTTATCGAAATTGATCGTATATTGTTACTTATTGCTACCTTCTGCTTTTCGTCTTTGATTCGCTTCATTGGATGTGAATTCTCAGGGTAATTAATCAAACCATGAGGGAAGAAGAACATTTTTTTCAAGAGAAAGAAGCCTCACTTGAATTTTTCTAAGTATCTTAATTAAATCTGATCTTATTACACTGATAAAAGTAGACAGACTTTATGTGTTTTATGCTCCTTCGTGTGGCGTTCCTCAGTGATCCCAAATGGGGGCCAATATTATTTGTCATCTGCAGTAACCTTCCTCTCACTATGATCAGAGATGGCTCCTGCAAGAAAATGAAGAAAGCCGAGTGGTAGGTACTGAAACGCTAGCTATAACTGAAAAGTACCGGACATTTATTCGTTCGTTTCAATTTCGAAGCATAGAAATTGGTATCAAATTGCAACAAAATAGCATTTATTTCATGGGGAAAGAGAGAAAGAAATGCCAATAATTGGTTGCATATACTACAATGTTTTCACAATAAAAAATGATCTATTTTTCGTCTCTTGGAAAAGCGGCTACCATGGCAACACCGCTCCACATTGTTATAATTGTAATTCCCATGTTCTATCTGTTTGGGACCTCTTCAGGTTCCTTTCTTGAGACATCAAAGAAGCAAGTAATTTATCTTTGCACTTCTCTTTCACCCTTAACTTATAAGGGAGAACAGCACGTCTGTCATGTTTGAAATTGTTTCCCATTTCAAGGAGAAGAAAAAAGTAATAATATACGTTAGGGGTTGATAGAATTGGTAGTTTTGTTAGGTTCCTCGAATGTCGTGAACCTTTTGAAAGAAGAGTTTCCTGGTTATTCATATCTGTTTCTGTGTTTTGGTTGAAGATGATTAAATAGGTATCTGAGTACATGGGCATAATGGGACGGTGGTGATTGAAACTTTATGAAGTAGTCAACGTTTCATCTCTGGGGGAATCTTTACGAATAATCCCTCTTCATTGCATGAACCTTTAACGAATTATCAAGATTTAACGACGACTCAAAATCGACAGGTTACAGGCAAATCAGACTTGATGATACAAAAATGACTGAGAACCTCTGTTTTATATTGGGAGAGTGCGTGGCACTTTTTCCCCTCGTCCTGTATATTTTCTTTCCATGTTTTCTAATGTGGCGTTCTTTTCATGACGCTTCAAGAACCGGTTTCAAATCTGGCTACCAGTTGATACAAAACAAGATAACTTTAGGAATGTTATATCACCATATTGCACTGACTAGCTAGAATTAAATCAGACCAGCTCCATCTCTGATTAATTATCACGAATAACTCAATTCTCGAGACAGCTGACATAAAGGGTTATTTTGTTATTCAAAGAGAAATGCCATTTTTCAATATAAATGATCTGACATTATTCATAATAAAGAAAAAGCTATGCCGTTGATAGTGAAAAATAACATCAGGTAAATGACCACCACGACCACGCTGACAGGACCATATCCTATGTCCTCGATAGCCTCACGAATTCCATCTTTGAGGTCTTGAATCGACGCTGGGCTGTGACGTAGACCTTCTCTTTCACGTGGCAGCAAAGGAAGGAGTCGCACGGTGTTAAATCACAAAATCTCGGTGGCCAATTGTGATTACCACTTCGAGAGAAAGAACACGGTCCGGAAACTTTTCTCGCAAAAGATCAATGGTTTCTTTTGCTTGTGTGGCACGTAGCGCGAGTTCTTGTGCTAACTGAATTCAATAAGCCTTAAGGCCCGAATCTTTATGCAAAATACGGGTGTTTGTGGAATGCCTAATTCCAAAGAACGACAGGGAATGGACAAACCTGTTTTCTTCAACACTTTCGGCTACAGCAGCAATAATCTCGGTTGTTATTGAGCGACGTACACGAGTTTATTCTTCACTAACTTGTCCCAACCGCTCGAATTTTTTCACCAATTTTTATTGTGGTCCGACAGGGTGCTTCACGATGACCCAAAAATGTTCGAATTTTACGTATTGTCTCTGCCAAATTTTCACCATTTTTATAAAGGATTTTCTTTTTCAATGCGTTCTTGAAGCGTGAATCGTTCTATTTTTATTAATGGCCGCAGTTTACTTGTTAAATGTATCTACAAATAATGACAGTTTCAAAGGTGACACGAATTGTGAGTTTAGAATCCCATACATTTTTCAACGATTATTATTCTCTTCTCGATTTATTTTATTCGCCTTGAACCCTTTGTCTTTGCATTCTTATACAAGATAACTTACCATTTTTAACCTGTAACTGCACTTTGAGGTAAATCCTGTCGACAATGAATGAATTAAGTGTCGAGTTCACTCTTCACAGGGTGAATTATTTCAGGAAAAATGTCCCTAGTCCCAGGCTCATTGAAAAATGAAAATACTGCCATATTTCACAACGGGAATCTGTAAGAGGTAATTCAGCTTCGTTATCTTAATTGGCCATATTGTTGGCACTTGGCTTCCAGCTGGCAAGACCTATAATTTTCCTACCTTTGCTTCGTGGAATTCTGATGAAAAGCCACTTGAAAATCAGCTTTCTTAATTACGGCTATTGGTTTATTACGAGGCCCGATTCAATTTTACCGGGCCAGAATGGCTTTTCGCGAGTTTGACGTTAATATGATATCATAATATTTTCTCGGATGTTTAATGGGGAAATATAATCAGCAGAACTTTTGAAAAATTCATGAGATGTTTCTTATTTATTCGAGTCTGAAAAAACGAAGGCAGGCCATTTGAAATTCATATCAGGTTGGTTCTTGCGAAATTGGAGGCTATCAACTGGAAATTTTTCTTTGCATTGATGATTTTCCTGGAAAATTGTGAGGAGCGATATAATTCTGGATGTTTATAGTTTAGTGGCATGGTTGAGCGTCTGGCATTCCGAGTTCAATTCCACTGAGTACTCATCTATAATGTTTTTTCGACTTTTGTTTGTTTCTAATATGGGGTGTTATTTGAATAGCCCGATATTTCGGTAGATGTCACGTTTGAAGTTGTCGTTTTTTGACATTTGACACAAGAGAAACTACGCCATTAGTTAAAAATGAACGAAAAACGCTTCAAGAACGCATTGAAATTATTAAAATTCGCTATAAACATGGTGAAAATTTGGCTTGAACATTTTTGGGTCGTCGTGAAGCACCTTGTCGTACCGCAATAAGAAATTGGTGGAAAAATTCGAGCTGTTGGGACAAGTTAGTGATGTGAATAATGAAACTAGTGCATGCGCTCAAGAACAACCGAGAATATTGCTGCTCTAGCCAAAATTGTTGAAGATAACCCAGGTTTGTCCATTGCGCTATCGAGAGATGATTAATGATTTTTTTTAGCCGAAATTGGATAGTATTGATCTGGACAACGTTTACTCCCAACAAAACGGCTCTACGTGCAACACAAGTAACGAAACCATTGTTCTATTGTGGGAAAAGTTTCCGGACCGTGTTATCTCTCGAAGAAGTGATCACAATTGGCCACCGAGATCTTGTAACTTAACACCTTGCGACTTATTCCTTAGGGGTCACTTGAAAGAGAAGGTCTACGCCAATAGCCCAACGTCAATTCAAGACCTTAAAGATGGAATTCGTGAAGCTATCGAGGACATAGGGCAGCCACTTTGCGATTTTGTTATGGAAATTTTCATTAAAAGGATATGGTCCTGTGAGCGTGGTCGTGGTGGTCATTTGCCTGCTGTTATTTTCCACAATTAACGGCCTAGCTTCTTCTCAATAATGAAATACACATCCGATCATTTATATTGAAAAATGGCATTTTCTTTGAATATTAAAATAAAACACCTTTTATTGGAAACCCTTTATAATAACATTTTGAAGTGGAATCCTGGATGTTTGAAACATTCAATGAAATATTATTTTGCACCATTTCCATTATATTCGCTCCTTTCCTTTCATGCTGTCGATAGTCAGAAAAAACACATTTGAATTTCAACTTTCAAAAAAGTAACTTCATCATTTTTAGAAAAAATTTGTCATTTTCGACAGTCACCTATCATCCGTTTGATATCGGAAACATATGGGCTCATACGTTCATATAATAAGATCCAGCATGAAAAGATTAAGGAAGTTTTGACAATCGAATGAATTAAAAAAAATCTGTCATCGATTGTTTTCCGAGAATTGTCAAAAATTAGAAACATTCTCAAACAGTGACAAAAGTTGCTTTTTTGAGCGTTGAATGTTTTCCTGAAACGTTTAACAAAAGAAGTAAATATGATGAATGCTGTGAGGGTGCTTTTCATAATGATAAAATAATAAATAATAATAATGATATTATTTCCTTGTAGGTTCTTCGAACATCGACGACACTAGCTCCGAGTTTGAAAATATTTGTTGATTTTTATCGATTAGCCATTTCGTCTTACCAATTAAATGTTATTTAGCTCTTCCGTCTCATTACATAAAATACTACACAGTCACCTGCGTAGCTTCCAAATTGAACTTGATATTAATGCCAGCTCTTAATCGACTAATTGTTTCAATTAATCTGCATGTAGGACCCAACAGAAAATGGATTGTGTAAATTGGATGGATGGAAACCAATAATTGATTGCGATAGTATCGCGTTACCAATTATTTGGAGTATTTCTTGTTTCCATAAAAAGCTGACCCTCGAGGCTCTCAATTGTTTCGTTGATTCCCATGACGCTATGGTTCATTAAGTGAAAGGGTCAAATGGGAGAATATTGGACATGTCATCCTGGGCGAGGAGGAAAAGCTACCTTTGGATACCATGTATCAATTGATGAATGTATCATTTTGTGAAGAGTACACGACAATTTTATCACTAGTTACTTTTATTGTCATTTTATCGAAGAAGACAGTCTAAGTCATTCCTCTCGTACTCAACGAGCTGGGTTACACAAGATCTTTAGATGAAGGTCAAAGATAAAGGAGAGAAAAAAGGACACGCCCCTACAGCTCTAGTACTACAAGTTTTTCGGTTAGTTGATTAATTCTGATACAGAGATGGCGCCGAAAAGATGAATTTTTCAATACAGAAAACTATATTGGGCGCCAATTCGAATTAAATTATTTCTACGTATTACTTGAATTTAGACGTCAAGCCTAGAAAGAACATCCTGATAGAGAAAACAAAGCTAGTGCTTTGTTTCGTGATCAGGATGTCATTTTTCGTCTCAACATTTTTTAAAATGAATTGATATTGATGAATGCGATATTGTATTGCTAAAGTTTTATAAGAAATCATTACTCAGAAAATACAATAATGAAATTGAATAAAAACAATAATTTTCTTACATATCAGTTACCGAATCATTAAAATAATTGAAATAAACCACAATTTGAAGATGGAATAGAAATCAACGGAATTTCAACAGGATAGTGCTTCTTCATCTGTTTTTATTTGATCTGTGGAAAAATGCTCACCGCAGATTCTATAACAGCTGCTGATATCAATATATCTTCGCCCAGAAAATATATGCATTTGTGAGCACTGAAATTAAAAAGCAATGAGAAACAGAGATACATGATACGAGTTTCAATACTTACATTTCCATTTTGCTTAGGTTCAGGATTGGCTTTTTTATTATTTGCAGTTCATCACCATACAATATGCCCCGTAATTCATTTTGAATTTCAAAAGATGCACACACAAAAAAGATAAACACAAACACAATGCGAAACGCAATAGAAATGAAGCCACGAAGAGGTTACCCAAGTGCAATCATTGCAATGTCTTCAAATGTCCTAGTTTGGTTCAAAATGGCCTCTAAAATCTTGGATTTTACCCATTCTCCTGAATTTTAGTACCTAACCCTGACACATCATCGTAGTGGCCCAGTTTCCTATCTTTCTCTCCTTAATCTTCGATGAAGGTGTCAGCAAGGTTGAGTATAGACTTATCGCCCCTTCTCTAAGATATAATCTAATCTAATCTATTGTCATTTTTCTGAAACTGAGTTCGATTATTAGGGCTGACTATCGCTGTTTAAATCTATTGAAGATTGTTGAAAGAGAGAGATACGTCGCACGTAAATCTCTCGAATATACAACTGTTAACTACACGGCAAAATTCTCTGTCTGATGCATTGAATATCGTATGTTTCCGATGTGTATTTCCAATCCTGTATACATAAATAAAAACGATCGAATCTTGAATAAAGAATTGAATTTCACTATTGGTTCAAATTAAATTGATTCGAAATATTTTACTTGATTACTCCAAAAGCGTGGGGTTACATTAAAGGTTTTGTTCGGCGTTTAGTGTAATCCACCCAATTCATCATTTAACCGTCCGCTTAATCTCAGAGCTCTGAGTGAGTTTAAAGTTTTACCACCAATAAGTTGATGGAATTCTCTGAAACTAGAGGAGGAGAAAGCTGCAAAGGATTATCTAGATTCCAGCGGATCAACTTGGAAAATCACAATCTCTACGCTGTATTGTAGTGAGGTTCTTCCGTATTTAATCTATAGGGGCGTTTTCGAAGGTTTATCTTGATTTTCAGATCAAGATGATTGGGTGGGCGTTATATTAGAGTGTATGCACAAAGACTATGCTGATTTTTATTTGTATTTTTTGAGGAATTCGTTAACAATCGATTCATTAATTTATGAAATTATTTTATTTCGTGTTTCTACATGTGTTCACTTTGAATCTATCTGGGATTATATTGTGCATAAACAGAAGGCATAACGCGATTTTGGCAAGTGGAAATTTTAACTTTGATACACTTCGGAGCCAGTCTCGCCAACGTTAAACGAATCTACAAGGAAGTGATATCTTTCAAAACACAGATAATGAAAACGCACTATAGACAGTTCTTTCGCCCTTTTTGGGATCATCAGTACGGTATGGATGGTATGGGCTCTGAACGATATGAGGCATTCTAGGATCCTTTACTTAAGGAGAGAGATTATTTGGGCTGTTTCCATTATCTTGTTCTTTCCAACATTTCGGCGAGCATTCGCCAGCCGTCCTCAGAGTAATCGCAAAATCGAACTTACCACTCAGCAAAACTAATGCGACCAGCTTCTAACATTAGCTGCCAGAAAATTTAATTTTTTCAATTTCTGTGTTACAGGTCACTGACATGATTTCTCAACTAAGATAGTAGGTGTAGTAGTTGAATAAGTAGTTCGTCCTCCTCAATTCAGACGTATAATTGGTCTCCAAACATCCCTTACTTGAGAATGTGGAATATTGCTCCGGGTATTATAACAGCGCCATCTCTAATGAAACTTACGAATGTAGATCCTTTGTTTCCTTCCCTGCGCATTTTTGCAAATCCAAGAAGGTTAAAATGGCGTTGACGAAACCCACAACCTCCTCAGAAGCCTTTGCCGTTCATTTTTTGAGTTTTCAGGACCGGTTTCCGCATAAAAGGCCAGCCAGCTCTGGACAAATTGTGATTGATCTGTTTCTGCTTCCGATCCTGTCGGTCAGAGCTTGCAAAACTCATGTGCTGACTTTTCCATATGGTACATATGATATTTGTACCGATAGTATTCTGTCAGCAGTCCCACTATCATCCGAACCTGAGCTCGTGAAAGCTTCAGGAGCTTTCTGGAATAAGTAGGTGAAATCATCACGTTCTTTGGCCTGTGTAAGTCTAAGAGCCTCTCTACAGATGATTGTTCTGTTATAAAACTTCCATTGCTGGACCACTGCCTGGTCTTTTCCAAGACCAAAAGGTCAGGTCCTTTTGCAATTGATCGGCTTTTTCATTTCCTTCACCGCCAAAATGTCCTGGCACCCATAGTTATAGTTAGGTATAGTTTAAAAGGGGGTTATAGTACACTGCGACCTCAAGGTCTATTGTGCCCCTTACAGAGCTGTTCTGATCACCAGTTCCAGAAATCTGATGAAATCCAATATCTGTGAAGGCTTCAACGAGGCTAGTTCCTCACTCTTAGTGCGAGTCCACAACGGCGCACCGTCCTTAGCCCATCGCACCGCGATGTCATCAAATGACGTATTTACTTCGTAACAAACTTCAAATATCGACATCGCGGTGCGATGGGCCAAGGTCGGTGCGCCGTTGTGGACTCGCACTTACAAGTTTCTCGCCCAAGACATTCTTTCTTTAGGCCCACACTGCCAGAGCATTCCGTGACTAAGTGAATGGGGACATCTTCCTCCTCACCACTGAACCTACACTCGTCAGTGTCCGATAATCCCATCCTCAACAGGTGCTTCCTGAGGCGACAGTGTCCTGTAAGAAGGCCAGTAAGGAAGTGTAATTGTTTCTTACCAAGATCCTGATATCTTTTAGATCTTGCTGTTTCAAAGTTCCGAAGGAAATTAGTGGAATGATCCAACCTTAGGAGATTACGCCAGAGTTTTTCCTTCTCGGCTTTCTGCTTCTCCAGAAACTCCTTCTTATAGGTACATTTACCTATACCACAGAAGGGTTCTGGGCCAAGGAGTGACATTCTTGGGCTCTCTTTGGCAAGTGTATTCTATTGGTCTCTTCGTTTCCTTTGATTCACGAATGGCCGGGAACCCAGATTAAGAAGAGCTTATTTTTTAACCTCATTGAGTTTTCCACTTTATTGTCTATTGTCAGTTGCTTCATGGTGTTATGGTACTCATGGTCAGCAGAGACCACTGACAATAAAAGTACATATGGAGATGTGAAGCTTTTAGTATGTTTCAGACCACAGATGATAAGTCTTGTTTTTTTTCGGTGTGCAACTCAATGTTTTTCATATGAAAATTTCACTCACAATTTTCATTTTCCATTTATTACACTGTTGCGCTATCGATTGAATCGAGTAGTAGGACTTTTCTGTTCTGGAAGGGCTCGAACGTATCGTAATCCAATTGACTCCGACCCCATTGTCGTATAAACGGGAACGACAGCACCCCAAGCCACCCCCATGAGCGGAATTTTATTACAGGACGTTAAAATTTCGGTCTGGAATATTCAAATATGATGGAAATCAACCCCTTTGAATATTTAAGGATGGAGCAATATCCCGCGATAAAAATCGTAATATCATTCCCGTCGAACCCTTTTTGCCCGGCACGTTGATATTTTACGGGGTTGGTTTCGCGGAATTGGATTATTCTTGTCTCTGTAACTGAAACGTATTGGATTTTCTAGGTTTTTCTTCATGTAAAAAGTGGGAGGGTTGCTGTACCGGCTTATACAGGTCTAGTCATTTCGGAACGAGACCATTTTTGGACGAATTAGAAGGGGATAGTGGTCGTTCATGCGGATTGGGTACTTTGTTATATAGCTCTTGTTCGACAGGAGGCATAGAACATATCGAAAAAACTTAATTTATCCACGACTATTGTAAAATCCGTCCATTGTACGTCTCTGTACTTGGCCTTCATAATACCCATTAATCACAAGGGAATAATGAGATTATAATTCACTGCTGTCAGATGCTTCATAGATTATGCATTACATTAAGTACGAGCACCAATATCAAAACCTAAACGAAAATTTCAGGTAATAGTCTCTTTGTTCCACCAATGAACGGACACGCTCAAAAACACCTGCTCAAGGATTTTCTTGAATTTTGTTCTCGAATCCCAACTATAAAAGGCAACCCTCGTGTGATATCACGTTAACACTCTATCCACTCTGTCAAAACTGCAATTAACAAATTACAAATTTTTTCCTGGCATTGAAACTGAACCGATTTTATCTCCTTTGTTTGCGAAAAGAAGGTAAAAAACCCTCATTCCGAAGTTTCCGGCATTTCTAGATTCGAATTAAGATAACCTAGACAAATGCCAAGCTGGAAATATGTCACGGATGGAAAACCTCTTCACGAGTTTCCACCCTCTGAAAAACTTTCCGAACAAATTCTCGATACGAGAAAAGAGGTCAAGGCCTTATTCGTCTCTCACATAAATCAAATTGGCTGAATGAGAGAGGTTTTCAGGGTTTATAAATTCAGAATAACGGGAACTTCGAAACTAATGTTGCCTATTTCGTGAATAGACCCTAAACCCTAATTTTCACCCCTAATGACTCCTTCATGGTGTATTCAGATTGAAGCGTGGGCCCCAGAGAAGGGAGGGAACGCAGACGGTCATTATCCAAAAATAGCGTATTAAGGTTCGTTACAGCTCATTATTCTGTTTGGACCCCGGCCCTGGAAGAAAGTTGGAAGAAGAAATTAGGCTCTATCGTTGATCTGCGGAGTTAACCATTGTTTTATTATGCAAATTCTAGATTGGTCGTTTATCGTCAAACGAATTGTTTATGTTATTTATGTCGGTTGTTGTTATTGCATCATTAATTATTATTATTCTTATTGGGAAGATACTTTCGGTTTAAAACAAGCTGGCATCATCGCGAAGAACATGTTAAACCCATGTTGTAGATTGTTGAGGGTATAACATTGCTTTGCAAGCTGTTTTCTCAACTGCGTTAGGAACATGGTATACTACGTTCCAGAACCCCAATGAACTTCAGTATCTGAACTATATGAAGTGGCCATGTTCTAATAATAATACGACAAAACCTGAAAAAAAGTATTTTAAATAACATTCTGTAAGTTTGACTCCCAAAGAAGCATTAGAATTAAAATAATCGAAAAAGAATACAAAATACCCCTTTTACGAAAGCGCTAAATCCGCAAAAATATCCGTTATAAAGAAAATTCGTTATACAGAAAATTTGTTTCTATAGTCGACAATGTCGAGGTCGACTCCACTGATAAATTCATGTTTATCATTCAAACTTAAGCACTTCCTTTTAGACATTTCCGCACAACTTTCATACTAGCGTAATGATTAGATTGAAACCAAACATCCTCTAAGACCCAGGCTACTCTGCTCACAAGAAAAACATCGACAGTTGCACCCCAACTAATAATGGACAATAAAACAATAAAACCAACCAATGGACTTAAGCTTCTAGGGGCCAATATCAGTCATGAGCACGTCTGCTCAGTTGCCAAGTCAGCTGCACAGGAGCTTAGCTATCTATTTCGTGCGAGAAATTGTTCACTCATAAGCAGCTTTTATTACTTTACAAGGCTCAAGTGCGTCCAGCTATGGAATATTGCTCTCATGCTTGGGGTTCAGCTCCTAAGCACTCGTTACTCCTACTTGATTCCATTCAAAAAAGAGCAGTGCGCCTAATAGACTGCCAACCTTCATAGTCTCGATCACCGTAGGAAGGTTGGAGACTTATGCCTTTTTTACAGATACTACCACGGAAGGTGTTCTGCTGTCATTGCCTCCATGATTCCACCAGGGGCTCAATTTGATCGACAAACAAGGCTAGCCGATAATAGTCACCAGTTTGCCGTGCATCTTTCTACAGCTAGGACATTGGTATATCAGAAGGCTTTTCTTTACCGAACTGCAAGGCTATGGAATACCTACCTCAAGATATATTCCCTCTTGGTTACAACTTACAGCAGTTTAAGACACGCACAAACCGATTTCTTCTAAATTCATCTCGGGGCGCTTGAAAGGGCGTTATAAGCTCAGTCTTTTCCCGAGAGATGCGTATAAAAAAAATCCAGGGGTGCATTTAAAACTGTTTCAGAAGGATCTTTCTACCCGCCGTAATGATTGAGTTTAACGTTTTACGTACCTCCGGAAAATTTTCGGAAAAACCCCACTCTTGTACCTTTTGCCAATAACCATTCAAAAGATAACGTTCTTTGAATATTTCGTTATAGAAATAATTTACTTCGTTTAAGAGGGTGTTTTCAACATGGGATTTGGATTCATAGTGCAATGTCTTGTACGAAATTCGTTATACAGACGTTCGTTATAGGGAAGTTCCACTGTACTAAAAACGCGAAACGCATGTTTTTGATGGAAAATTTGCAATGTCTGAAGCAAGAAAAAAAAATCAGCACACTTGAATAATTATAAGGAAGTTAGAGAAAATGAAGAATTAGTAGAGGAAAACGATGATTTCTGCTCCAACACAACAAAGCAATAGAAATTTATATGCCATTTTTATTCGTAATTGATGGCCGGTATTACCCCATCTGTGGGGAAAATTCAAGCCATTGAAGCCTTTTATTTGAGATTGTTTTAAATTTGAAGGCTTGTTTTCCACAACTCAAGTGAGTCAAGCTTGTTGTCCTGTTCAGTTTTTTTTCTTATTCAGACCATTAAAACACTTCGACCATGATTTTATTATCAAATATCCTTAAACGGCCGCGATTCCCCCACTTTATCCTACTACCAACCTTCTGATACATATCTGTAGTCTATAAATGAAGAAAAAACAATTGAACAATCCCATCTCAATTCAATTCAACAAGATAAATATCATCAATTCCTTAATATCTACATAAAAGTACATAATTGGCACGAAAAACTACACATTTTCGCATTTCCATAGCCCAATAAACAGCCGAAATCGTTTCAATCAATATTTCATTAAGTTGACCGAGAATTCAGCGCGATAAAGTTAGCTCGAACAAACATTTTCTGCTCCAATTGTGCAGAACATAATCCCCTAAGGAAATTGCCAACTGCGAGCATCCGTACCAACAAAATAAAAATATATGCGGTAAAACTATAAAGACTACTGCCCTGCGGGATAGGGGATGTTGAAAAGAGTGAGATGAAATATTGCTGCAATTAACCCACTAAGACAATAATCAATAATGCAGCTGAAAACAAAGTGAATTATACTCTCTTGGGTGTTTCCATAATCTTTATTGTTCTCATTTGTAAGAGGGCTTTATCGATTCGGCTGTATACTGCAGAGAAATGAAGTAATAATCCCTAGAAGGTTGTCTATTCATTCTGAATAGAATTCGGGATTCACAGTGGTGCATTCTGGTTGAAAAAAGGATAAAATTATATCTTTTGAATCACGACCCATAACAATGGAAGCGATGAAGTCTCTCCTTATAATCCGACTTTCTATTTGACGCTGCATCACTTTTAAACTGATGCAAGATCAGTAACGCGGCGTTTCTATTGGTCCATTCGGTCCAAGTGAAGTGATTTCTTCAGTTAATCAGTCAAATAGAAAAGTCTCAATGTAAAGAAGCATTCTGATTACAATATGAATTCAAATCTTATATTTTTTTCGCAATCGAATTTATGTGGCCAGGTACATTCGGCAACGTTGACTTTATTTCACGTTATGACAGCAAATATTGCCAACTTCAGATAAATAAACAAACGCCTACTATGCGCTAAAAGTTTCGTGAACTGGACTAGAGGTAATTTCGACGAAATTGGTGTCTCCTCGAATATTCAATCGATATTTATTGAAAGTTTGAAGATAATACCAAAATAGCAACATTCAACTATAGTTCCGTAATAAAAAGCATCTTATTACAGTGAAATAAGGAACCTATTTCGACTACTGAAAGTATATCCATGCCCTTGAAGTGTCAATCACAATAGCTTTTACCCTACACAATAAGAATCGGACTATCGTTATATGTAACATATAAACGTGTTTTTTTTTGACCAGAATAATCTGTCTTTGAAACACAAATACAACTTGTATACTCTCTAAGTGAATTTGAGAAAATACGTGGGTTACGGTTCTCCAATTCATCAGATTGACGATTGCAAAATTTTCCGTGAAAATTCAATAACCAACTCACCTGTTGAGGGAACTTGTAGCATCGGCACTGTCTGTTTTTCTCCTTCTTTTTGGGACGCAGCCAAACTAATTTGGCAGAAATTCATATGAATTGCAGACCAATTTCAAATTGAAAATACAGCTACAATGAGTTTGATGTTTCAGAGTATTTATACCTTTGCCAAATCGGATATGGATATTTCAACATATGCAAATATTGGCGAGTCTTCTAAGCTGAGATCGTGGGAATAAACATTTTTAGATGAAGAATAGTTCCATTTCCATGAAATACTCATTTTGCATTCATGACTTGGTTTTTTGTGAATTTCTAATGTACCGCGGGGCCCCAAAACGGCGCGCCTAACCCTGCATACTGAAAGAGAACTTCTTCTTCCGTATGGGTCCCCATAACCTATATCTATTCACTTTAAATGGGGGCCCACATCTAGGGATCCGTCAGCACTATCTCAAAAGACAACTTCTTTACCGCAGGGCCCCCATAAAGTCGCGCATTTTGGCTTTTACAAATTTGAGGTTATGATCAAAATTTGCGCTAGAAGTCTCTTTGTTTATCTACTGTGGAGTTTCGAAACATTGGCACAATTGAACTCTTTTTCCTTTAGTGATTCTGGCCTCAAGTCAAATGTTGTTCTTTAGATGTCCAACACGCTTTGAATGTAGATCATAAGATTCTATGAGGTGAAACTTCAATAATATCAAAGAAAAGGAAAAATGAAACGTAAAAAATTAATGGAAGTAGCTTCCATGTCAGTTGCCAAAAATCCCATCAGTCAACTGTATGTTGATCTCAAAAACATCTGCATCCCACATAAAAAAGACAAAATGGATAGGCAACTGAATGAAAAAAACTTAAAAGTCTTCGACATTTTTTTTTGAGGACTGTCGAAATTGACGAACATTTTCGAAAAGTGACGAAAGTTTGAAATCAATCAATATTAAACTCATACTTCGGAGCTAGTTTCGTCCTCGGTCAAGGCAACATGCAAGGAAGTGGTATCAAACAGAGCATCTATGGATGGCCATTCCGTTTAGAACTATTCTGTGCTGATGAGTTCTAATAAAGACGAAATGGCCCTCCATAGGCGCTCTGTTTGATACCACTTCCTTGCATTTTGCCTTGAACAAAGACGAGATTAGCTCCGAAGTATGAGTTTAATATTGATTGATTTCAATCTATTAATATTATTCTCTGCATTCATTATTTTTGTATTCATGGCGATGTTACGCGTTAAACCTTAGCGGCGTTGAAAAAAGTTTACCTGTAGACTGTACACAGTAGTCCCTTGCACTTAGGTAACAGTTCTTGACCTTGGGTTGAAGATCGAAAACTATGTAAAATATGAGGAAATGTTTTTCTATCGTTTTCTATCGTGCAAGCAAAGCTGTTGCAAGAGTAATTGCAACCGATGACAACTGATAAAGTCGCAAGTTAAAACAGTAATTGCTAGGCGAAGTAACGATTTTTCAATTATCCATGCTAAAGAAATTGGCTTCCTGTACCTTGCTCACCTGGCCTTTAGGCCTGAATCGTGACCGATCACCTTACTCCATCTCCAATCGTGATGATCGCTAGAATATTTAGGAGTAAAGACTAAAAGTTTCTCCTGTATCGCCTTCCTAGATTTTAGCAATGTTGGGAATAGCATTTGGCATGCTGCACGCCATCTGGAAATCAAGTTAATCGTATACAGTTCAATTTTATTTCGACTCGAAATGCTTTGACAGAGCTGTTTCGAATTCCTGAAATGCCAGAGGTATTGGCAGTGGCAGCTAGTGTGCAAGATCTGTGGAGGTGCAGCACCAGTTTCAAAAACGAAAATTTACGAAACTTGTTGATCACAAAGCAGAAAGAATTCAGTTTGCGATTTCATACCTTTTTGTTCAATTAAGTGACAAGAGCAATAAGGTCTCTTTAGTCTACGTTCCTGGTAATCACAGGAAACCCAGAGGGTAACACACTAGTCAAAAAGGGGTCACAAACGCCCCTTAATGGCATAGAACACTTCTATGGTATAGGCAAATTCACCTTTAAGAAAGAGTTTTTGCAGATGGAAAAAATTGAAAGGAAAGGATGTGTATATCTGCTTCATTAAATTTGGATTTGACATATATCAAAATTTCAGAAATCTATAGTGAACGAGTGTATTACTGTGTAGGTATATATATTTTTTCCTGTGAAGATGGTGGTTGTCATCATTTGTTTCGAATTATTCCAGCCATAGAGAAAGATGAATTAGGTTGAAAGGTTGTTGAGGAAATTAAGGAAGATAATTTTGTTTGTCGAACAGGTGAATTAACTTCATCATATTAAAACAGTACTTTTTCTCTTCCCAAGAGTAGTCACAGTGAGTTTTCCTTTGTTTAAACTTCTTTGTCTCAACCTATCAGTTCTTCTTCTAGAACTAGAACATTCTGGTTGTTTCCCTTTTCTGGTAGTAAATTCAACAGAAAGATTTCTAGTAGACATAGCAGTATTTTGCAAAAACTACCTCTGTTATGAACTGGGATTTGTAAACGATTAACCCCATGAATCCAATCTAACCTACAAGTTTTGTGTAATCCGAACTTCGATAAAAACAATTATCCACAAAATGCAATGAGCAAACTTTCATATTTACTGTGACTGGTTTACCGATTTTAAGTTTCAGTTGCCAGACATTTCGTCGATCCATCAACGCTTTGTCACTTTACTCATCGATTTCCCTTCTACCCAAACACGAAATTAATCCCTAGGTAATTGTTCCCGACAGAGACCTATGGTCTTCATCAAACAGGCTTCTTAGTCCAGAAGGTCCCACCTGGTTCACTGATGGCTCTGTCACAGCAACAGGGTCTGGGGCCGGAATTGTGGGTCCTCACTTTAATCAGGCTATCCCTCTGGGGAAGGATGTTCCATTGTGCAGGCTGAGCTATTTGCGGTTCTTGCATGCGCACTGGAAAACATTCGCAGGGGATACTCTGGCCAGCACATTTATATATGTTGCGACAGCCAGGGAACTCTGAAATCTCTATCTGATGTTAGAGTTGACTCTCTTCTGGTAGAAGAATGCAGGAAAGCTCTGCGTGGGCTGGGCTCTGATAACTTTTTGAAAGTGGTCTGGTGTCCGGCTCATGCGGACATACCTGGTAACGTCAAGGCAGATGAACTGGCTAGGCGGGGAGCCAGATTAGCATTTGTTGGTCCGGAGCCTTCGCTGCCAATCTGTCGCACATCTGTCAGAAGTTTCTTCAGGAACTGGCTGAACAGGGAATTTTCCTCGGAATGGAGCGCGGGGGTGGGCCTGAGGTGGTCGAGGATTCTCATTGAGAGACCGTCCTCGCGATCTGAGGTCAATAGGCTTCTGCTGCTGGAGAGGAAACAACTCAGTCTGGTGACTGGTGCATTGACTGGTCACCTGTTTAACAAGCATTTGAAGAGAATGGGATTGACGAGCTGCTCCCTATGCCGGTGGTGCAGGAGTACTGATGAAACGGTTGAGCATATTTTGTTCAACTGTGAAAACCTTACTGAGTTAAGGTCAACACACCTAGGAAATCCAACACCTTCTATTCCTATGGTGAGAGGGACCACTCCTGGCAGGCTCGCGACATTTCTGTCTTCGTGTCTGAGGAGCTGAGTCTCTGTAGAATGATGCGGGTGAACAATGGGCCACTAGGCCTCAGTTCGGCCGGTAAGGCACCGCACAGAGAAGAGAAGAAGAATCCCTAGCTTGAGGAAAGGCATGGTAATGTACATTATTTGGAATTTTTTTCTTATGAAGAACACTGAGGAACTGAACAATAGCGATTTGAATGAATTATACTTAAAAAATTATTGTTTAATATTCACATAAATCACGACAACACAACGCAAAATAAAAGAATCATGTCAATATTAAAGGTTACTCAGATGGTCACCAGAGGGCATATATCTCAGCTTGATTTGCCTATAGCCGCACAATATATGGTAAATTGTTTCACTAGTGTTTTGGCATTTTCTTATTATCATTATTGAAAACTACCCCTCTGACAAATCACCAACCATCCACTTCAATTCAGAATCAAACTGCTTCGACAAAGCTGTTGGTGAATTCCTGAAATGCCAGAGGTATCGATGCGTTCCGTAGTGAGTGCAAACGACGTCTGGTTGAAATGTGAATATTCCAGAGGATACAGCACTGGCAGGACCTCATGCTGATTGCGTCTGTTTGCCGCCGATCGTCCGTTGTAACATCTGGATTGGCATTTCGATTTGGAATTATAGAACCAATTATTCTGGTCTATTTTTGGAAGGTCGAACGATAAAGGTCATTTATCTATCAGAAAATACGGGGTCTGATGTTTAAATTCAGTTTTACATTTCGAACTCAATAACTGAGCGCAAATAACGTTGCTACTTTTTATCAATTATTTGATACATATTTCATTTTCTGAATAATTCCAGAATATAATTTCGATTGTGTTAATATTCTGCATTCATATACAGTAGAGACTCGATAATCCGGATATTTAGGTACTAGTCCGGATTGACGTCAAGATTGTATTATGTCCTTATAATCTGGATTGCATAACTCAATAATCCGAATTTATGATCGTTGCATACGTGGTTTACGGTTCTAACTTGTCGTAACTCAATTTGTATGACGACGATCGGGCGTTTTTTTGGTATATAATAGGGCACAATGTTATGAGACAAAAAAGTCAGACAAGAATAATTAATTAGTGAAATGGAATGTTTCTACCTCCAAACCATACAGCTTTGATACAGCATATGGATCATAATGATATTAAATCAACAAAACTGAAATACCGAAAAGGCCTTTTATCACATAGTTTTTCGATCCTCGAAGATGGGGATAATGTTAGCAAATGCATTTAGAGCATAGATCAATTCGATGCAGTCTGTTCATTCCATAACTCATGGCAATTACTGATATTCAGCTTCTGAAAGATATACAGGAGAAAGCTACATATTGTTCAGCACTCTTTTTCCCTCACAGTAGAAAACGTAAAATATCTAATTATTCCAAATAATATATTTGTTTTATGATTTCGATAATAAAGCCTATATTTATTTCAACCGTTCTTTTAAATTGCATCTTTACTAAATGGTAAGACGCGGTATTCCGGATTCCTCATTAATCCGGATCATCCCTTGCATTAATTGATCCGGATAATCGAGTCTCTACTGTATTTGATATAAATCTCAAGTCCCATATAACATGTTGAGGTAAAAGTCTCTCTGCTGCACCAATGAACGAGCGCTCCAAAGCTCCTGCTCAGGGCTTTTCTTGAATTATTTTAAATACATTTCTGGATGGTAAAGCATAAAGGCTTCATTGATTGCAGTATTATTTATTGTCACTACGTCGTTTCTTCAGTATAGGATCATCAAAGTAGTGTCTCAGACTTCCAAAGTCATTGGAGAAAAATTTAAAATCATCGTTTTTTATTCGATGAAGAACGAACCGTTCAATTTAAACTTTTAAGTTCGACTCAATAAATTTTCTACTCGAAAAAGTCAATGACTTTTGTAACGAAATATACCCCATAAGTTTTGATTAAATATTCACCAGATTAAGTTCATCCAGACCCATACATTTTGAACACTTCAATAAACGTCGAAGAAGCTCTTCAAAATTATCCAGAGTCCTTCACGATGGCCCTATAGTTTGTCCACATAACATGACATAAAGGAAAAATGAGCGACAAGCATACAAATATACAATCATAAAAACCCTCGGAGAGAAACAAAATAAACTGAATAATCCTTCAGGTGTTTTTTCCAGCCTTGCCTGTTGTTTATCCACTTCACATTCATCATGAAATTCGCAACGCACATAAAAGACTTGTTTTTTGGCAGATGAAATACTAGAATATTCAGTTCCATCAGAAATAATTAATGATGCAATAGGTAAAATTCTCTGAAGTATATATGGAAAGGAAATAACAATGTCATTAAATTTGACAGAATGCCATTATGTAGAATTAATGGGTCTCTACTTTATGAAAATGTTACCAACTGTTATTTTTTCAATAATGATTTTTCGACATAATTGTCATTCTTGTCAATGAGCTTTGATAAAACTTCAGCTTTTTATATGAAAATTTGACTTAGTCAGTGAGTGTTAGACACAGTGGAACTGCCCTATAACGAAATCGCTAAATCCGCAAAAACAAATTGTTATGAAGAAACTTCGTTATACTGAAAAATTGTTTTTAGAGTCATCAATGTCACTGTCGACTTCACTAATAAGTTCACGTTTATCATTCAAATTTTATCACTTCCTTTTAGACATTTCCGCACAATTTTCACACTAGCGTAATGGTTAGATTGGAACCAAACAGCCAGAAGTGTATTTAAAACTGTTTCAGAAGGATCTCTCTGCCGGCCGTAATGATTTAGTTTAAGGTTTGGATTTATTATGTACGTCCGGAAAATTTTCAGAAAAAACCCACTCTTATACTTTCTTACCAATACCCATTCAAAGAGTGATGTTCTTTGAATATTTCGTTATAGAGATAATTTTCTTCGTTTTAGAAGGTGCAATGTCTTGTACGAAATTCGTTATACAGACTTTCGTTTTAGGAAGTTCCACTGTATTTCTGGAAATTTTTGTCTATATCAATGTCACTATGCTATAATATTATCGTTGTTCATACAATCAAGTAGAATTATACTCAGAAGTAAGTATTATTAACTATTTATCACTTCTAAATTCTTTTACATGTTTTTGAATGATATATCTGTGTTTGATGAGTAAAACATTTTTAATCAATGACAGTTGATCCGATATACCTCTGTATCTTCAACAATATAGAAAATCAACTGTCAAACTTAGGCAAGCGGCATACCCAAGACTTAGATATAAATCGATCAGCTTATGAAAACATGTGTCTGGGAGTATAAAGCTTATATTCGACTGTGTTGTTGAAGTTAAAGAAAATATTATCAGAATCGTTGTATTCTGAACACGGTATTTCGTCAGGTTTCTGAATATATTTACCCTCTAAGCTGGAGGATGAATTCTTATTGTTTTTTTTTCACTCCATGGCTTTTTCGGGGAGTATGTACTGGAACAGTTTATGTTTTTGCTATGAATTGATGTATGTAGTATGTTATTACTAGAGACTAGTAACTAGAAACGTTGTTATATGCATGCAAACATGCATGAAAAATGCTTGAAATATGCAGAATATGCAATATTGAATAATTAATTTTGGGAACTCAAAAATAAACGAAAAATAATTTTCATTTCAAAATCAACTCTCAATAATATGGTAAAATTTAATCCAATGTTTCTGTAAATGAATTAATATTTTTCCAAATGTTAAATTTTTAACTTTTGCCTTCGATCATTTTGAATATTTTGTATGAGGAAAAGGTTCGCTCCACATCCACGGACGTAACTGGGGAGGATTTGAACCTTGATGCTATGTTGTCCCTTATAGTTTCGAGTAAAACTTCTGACGTCCCATTAATAAAACTTTCGATAAAAGACAAATCTTAGAAACCTGTTTTCCTTTTATTTCCCTTCAGAATTTTCTTGAAGATTATTTGGAAATGCCAACGTGGAGTTTAGTTGGCCTATTTTACTCATTATTTGGATACTGTTGATCTGCGATTAAAGTGATTTGCAAATCTGACAAAAGTCACAATTATTCGTATTAGATATTAGTCAATAGACCTCATATTTTGTGGAATTTGGTCGGATTCAGCGCTTTTATCGCATTTCGGAACGCAGGAAACAAAATATGTACTGAAAATATGCATATATATACTATAGAGTTTGAATAGAGGGACTCTCGAAATTTTCGCATTGAAGAGCGGTTGCAAAATGGCGAATGCGTAGGTTTATTTTGTGACTATTCTTAATGACAGTTATATACCTTGACAGATTGAAGAATTACTTGTCCAATATCTCAGCTCAAAATTGACAGATGGAAGTTTTATGATGATGAAAGGTTGAGGAAAAAAAGAACAGCTATTTATCAAATTCAAACTATTCAACTGAGAATTTTAGCATGAGGAATATGAATAATAATAAATAAAATATAAAAAAATATGCTAATATAAGGCACCTACGGTTTTCTTCGAAAGCTGAGGTCTTCAATAATCAATTCATTTTCTTCCGGAAACTAATTCGGTTTCACTTTTCTTTACTCGGGCAAATTCAACTTTCTTTGCTATGTATCTTTTTATTGTTATTTTGATAAGAAATGCAATAGTTCTTGAGATCATACAATTTTTTTTATAATAGGTAATCATTAGATGAATTGTATTGATGAAGATTCAACATGTATTTGAGTATAGTTGCAGAATGGCGAATGCGCAGGTTTAATTCTTGACGATTCTTAATGACAGTTGTATACCTTGACAGATTGAAGAATTACTCGTTCAATGTCTCATCTCAAAATTGAAGATGAAAGATTCATGATGGTGAAAGGTTGAGGAAAAAAAGAACAGCTATTTATCAAAATCAACTATTCTACTGAGAGTTTCAGTATGAGGAATATTGAATAATAATGAATAAAATACCAAAAAAAATATGCTTCCATATAGTGCCTACGGTTTTCCTTGAAAGCTGAGGTCTTCAATAATCAATTCATTTTCTTCCGGAAATCGATTCGGTTCACTTTCTTTACTCAATGTTTTTCACGGGCAAATAAAGCTTTATTTGCTGAATATAATTTTTTGTTATTTCGATAGGGAATGCAATAAACCTTGAGATAGATTTTTTTGAAAATAGTCATTAATTAAATTGTACAGATGAAGGTTCAACATGTATTTGTCTGTAGTTGCAGAATGGCGGAGGCGCTAGGTATCTATCTAATTCTTGCAAATTTCATTTAGGTATAAAGAAACAGTTGATTTACTAGACAAATTGAAAAATAACTCGGTTGCTGTCATTACTCATAATTCGATGACAATTATCAAGAAATAAATCATATAAGTATCATGTTCTGGTACTTATATGTTTATATGTCCGAATAGCTTTAGATTGATGAGTCATAAGTATGATGACAATTTAATTTTTCTGGCATTAAGTGATTGAGCATTAATTAATATTTTCTGATAAACCATATCAACATAGATTCCAGTTCTAGAGAGATCTGAAAAAATCGTGGAACCGTTTCGAGGTACTTTTTTTCCTTCAGTGTTCTATTTGGGATTGTCGACACTCAGCCAGATGAACTTAGAACTGTTAGTATTATAGTTTTCACATATCAGTACAGGATACCTATAGTTATTTTTCATCTCATAAACGTTTAACATAAATAATGGTATAACATAACTGACAGATGCCAATCTTTGTCGCCTTTCTTCAAAACCAGTAAAAACCCAAGTCCTCAGCAGAAATATCCGGAAACATCTCGTCTCAGTCATTGGTCCCAACACAAACACCACAGAGGAAACATCACATTGTCTGCCGTAAAAGAACACAAATAAATCTTCTGAACATTGGAAAACGCCGCAAAAACGTCTCCAGGAAAGGCGACATAAAATGGCGTGAACGGCAAATGGACGCCGCCGCCAAGGATTAGAGTGATATTACGTCATTTCTACGACCAAAACAAAAACGTAGAAAACGACGTAATTATGACTCCTATATCATCTATTGTTCTTGCAATATTTGCCCTATCATTTTCACTGTTTCTGAATAGTGTTACTTATTGTAACCTTATTGTTTCTTCAATGTTACGTTCTCTAAATTCATCAACTTTCACAAATTCTGATTTGAAATCTCAGACGATATTGTTGTGGATGGTGAAACTCATTCTGAACTACTCAGAACTTGTCAGTATTAGTATCTTCATGTACTACACGATATCATTCTTGATTATCTAAATCCACATTCCACATTACCAAAATCTGACAAATCTTCAAAACGAAATAATTTTAAACCATAGCTACATTACAATCCTTCCTCAAACCCAGTAAAAACCCAAGTCCTCAGCAGAAATATCCGAAAACATCTCGTCTCAGTCATTGGTCCCAACACAAACAACCACAGTGGAAACATCACATTGTCTGCCGTAAAAGAACACAAATAAAATCCTCTGAACATTGGAAAACGCCGCAAAAACGTCTCCAGGAAAGGCGACATAAAATGGCGTGAACGGCAAATGGACGCCGCCAAGGATTAGAGTGATATTACGTCATTTCTACGACCCAAACGAAACGTGTAAAGGCGACGTTCGAAGTCAAGGCCGCCCGATCGACCTGACCTCTACCGGGGGGTTATTCGCTCAGAAACGACATGCGATGTATGCTGGATTCACGGCCGGATCAGTTCGAGGCTAGGGAAATATTTGTGGGAACTTTTATACGGTTGGCTTGGCCGATAACTTGAGGGATGCTAGCGTACCTGACCCTGACAATATATATTTTCCATCTAACAACTGGAATTTTCTTCAAAATGGAGTCGGGGGAAGGCGATCGGATTTAAGTGGCTCTGGTTGATCGATTTTGAGAATTTAGAGTGTTGCTACGGGAGGTTTCCTCAATTTCTTCAAGGTTGAAATGTTCCTCATTAATCCACTCTTGTTAAAGCTGATAATTGGTCTTTTAGTCTATTATGAACATAAATGAGTAGTTCCGCGTTTGATTGTGACGTGAAATTATTGATGATGAAAAATGTATTGAAATATCATTTGGAATATTTCCATTCTTGTCGCTTATTCTTTTAAACTCGCAACTTCCAGAAAAGTTCATAAATCTGATGGTTTTTTCTTTTACTGTTCGAAAACTCCACTTTAACATTCACTTCACTTCTGATTTATGATAAAAAACTTTCTGATTTTATATATTCAATTAGTCATTATTTACGAGTTCAAATAAAGATGTAATAACTAGAGACCGGATTATATGCATTTGCATATGCTGCATATTTAAGACATCTTCAGCGGTATTTGCATATTTTAGCTAAGATCCAGTTATGCATATATGCTATAGGAGTAGTTTACATTATTATGTCTATTTCACTGAAATACATCAAAATTGAATACATATTTCCAGAAATATTGTTCAGTGATATTGGCACTGAAAAAAATATTGTTTTTGGTATGACTCAATCGACCGATATAATAGTGAAATTCGCGACAGAAGTGTACTGAAATATTTGCATCTGATAATACTTTGAATACTGTGTGAATCTGAAATACTATAACGCAATTTCATTCTACAAGGCGTAATGAAAAGATTCCAAAATAATTGAGAAAAAGTTATTTCATACATGTTCAAATGGATTGAACCTCCTCTCCAATAAATACTGGTAAGAAATTTTAACCTGTAGTTCCAATGACGTCACTTATATGAAGCATTGGGTAACGGGATTTACTGTATTTTGGAAACAATGCATTTCTGGACCTACATTTGTAGGAACCTTTTTTTCATTGGATGATCTGAGAAGTCCCCCCCTTAAATCTTTTCCATCTATTAAAAAACACTCTTCCAATTGTCAAAATTATTTCTAACAGCATAAATCTACTTTTAAGCATTGGCTGCTTCCGATTCTTTATGTTACGCGACATATATTTAAGTACAAAACAGACAAATGATCTGATGAATACCTTTATTATGTGACAATATTTTTGGAGTATCAAAGTCAAGTGCAAATGTCAGTTCCCAATATGATATTGATTAGTCCCATTTTGAATGTGTTCATTCCCAATTAGATTGTGGTTTACCGTTTTGAATTTGCTCACAATGTCATTCTGAATTATTTAACCCCAATTCGAATGTGATTAGTCTCAATTCGAAGTTGAAAAGGTATAGACACAGCGATAAATGAATTCTTCAATTCCAATATCGAATTGAAGGGTTTCGACTGTATCAAAAAGTCATCAAGAATTGAAAGGCCAGATCCTATCGGATTTGAATTCCTTAGATTGAACCGAATAATTCACGAAATTGAAAGCTTCTTCGTTCTGTTGATGACTACGAGATCCTGATAGAATATGGAACGAGCATTAATGAGGGTTTTGCAAATACCAGCGCCCTACGCAGAATTCTGAGATGAGAAAATTCGGTGAATACAGGGATAGGAAAAGAATATACAAGACTTGTGAATGAGAAGACTTATCAGATATGCCCATAAATTTGGGGTTTAATTTGACTTATCACTTATTGAGATCTCTCTCTAAGTATAGAAACAATATCAGGTCATTACAATATTTCATACTGAAATTTCAAAGCAGCCTTAAATATATCAAATCGAGGAAAACCAATTTTTGATAAACAGTTTGTTGATGATCAATTTATTGAGAAAAGTACGTATTAATGAGCTCAATCATTTCTGCTAATATAATAATACTAAGAATTGTATTAGTTGACGATCATTTAATTACTGTTAAAAAGTCAGTGGCAAGTATGGTTTTGTTTTTTTATTTTTGACGAGTCAATAAAACATCAGGACAATCTTCACTGGTATAGCACCTACATCAAAGATACATTTAGGTACATATTTGACAAACATTTCTTGTTTTTTACGAAAGTGTTTGAGTTTGTAAACTAAACTTTTGAGTTTTATGTAGAACTACTATGTAAATCCCTTAAAGAACAAACTGAAAATCAATCAAATTCTACCCAAAAATTGAAGAAAAATATGAATAAAAAAAAGTATTTATTCATTTCTACAATGAATAAGCGATGAAGGAACGAGACCAGAGAAATACTCACACATCATGTAGAAATCATAAAAAGATATTATTTATAAGCTTCACAAAATAATAATATTCAAGAACATCACTATAAGATTTATCACATTATTTCATGTTTTCTTTGAGATATTTGAAGGAAACCAGTAGGTTCGAAAAGTTGTACAATTTTCAAGTGAAACTACATATTATTATTGCATTCGTGGTTTTAGTTACATTTACATCCATTACTGTGGATACATTATATCAGTTGAAATATGAATGAAATCGATAAACCTATATTTTAACTTGAATATAGTTAATTTCCCCACCATTTTCCCTCCTTTGTTATTATCAACCAGAGTTTGGTGAGAAATTTCTAGGAATTTTTCATTCATGATATATTTAACTTTCGACAATTTCGCCCTCAATTCGATTTTAGCGTGCTCAACATGCAAACCACGTTCATAAATATATTTTCTTCACATCGCTGAAAATAGCAATATTTTATTGGACGATAACGTATATTTCATATGGAAGGCCAATGTTATGAATCGGATAAAATCAGTAATGTAACTTGATAGTTTCTTGGAAAGGTTATTGGTTTCCAGGAAAATAACTTTCTCGTGTTGTGTTTATGTTATGTTCGTTCAGAATCCACGTTACAGTCATAAAAGTTTTCCTTCGTTATTGTTCAGTATGCAATTCCTAATGTATAAAAACACAACTTCAAGGTTTTTACATTAATAGGTTTCGTTTCGATACTCTAAAATTCAAGAAGAACCCTGAGCAGGTACTTTTCAGCGCTCGTTCGTTGGGTGTAGGAATAAGGCTATTACTTCGAAATTTTGAATTGTAGATTCATACTGAATGAATGCATGCAAAATTTCAACACGATCGGAATAATGTTTCGAAAATCATTCAAAAATGGAATAAATATAAAATTGATATCAAATGTGTTGTTGATTTATTAATTGGAATTATTAATTCCAAACAAATGAAAAAGATTTTCGTGTCTATTCCAAAAACCAATTTAATTGAAAAAACTTGGAGGATTTGACGTTTTTATGTTGTTTTCCTGTCTCAAATAGCCCGAAGATGATCCTAAATTTGTGAGGGTCGGAAACATGTGTAGTACTTATTCAATTAAATTGAAGTTTGGAATAGACACGAAACAATCTTTTCATTCGTTTAAAATATTGAAAATATCAAAATTCTCTGAATCTGATTTCACGATCCTTCTGAAAATTTGCAATCGTGAATTCGATAATTACATAGTACTATAGTACGTTCACGAAAGTTTGATCCGACGGTTGGCCATGGAAATTGGCATATTTAACTGTGTATATTAAAATTTTAGGTTATGTAGTTTATTTTCTTTCCAGATTGATACGAAATGTTGTTATTATTGCATAGATTTCTCTCATAACTCGCAAGCTCGTCGGACGAGGCCGGGTACATTCGGCAACGTTGACTTTATTTTACGTTATGACAGCAAATACTGCCAACTTCAGATAAATAAACAAACCCCTACTATGCGTTCAAACTTTCATGAACAGACTATAGCTACTGAATCTCGAATTCAATCGAATGTTTTCATTGAAAGATTAGATTTTTTCGATATTGTTGTTGTGCATTAAACGCAACTCACACAAATTTTTGCGAATTGAATTGGTATTGTACATTTTACTGCAAAATGCAGCTCAAACAGAGTGACAAATTCCGAATTATTCTAAAAAATGA
>CM024248.1:13010736-13069377 GCA_013421045.1 Propylea japonica | reverse complement strand
GCAATCGGCGAGTTCACTTTGATTAAAGAAGCGTTCATAAGTGGTACACGCAGTTTTGCAGAGGCCACTATGAGAGTGCAGAGGATGTTGGAATATGGGTCATGTTTCCACCACCATATTAACCAGATTTGGCTACCTGCAACTTTTGCCTATTCCCAAATCTGAACAGAGCAAATAAAAGAAGGCGTTGTGCTACAATTGATTGATAAATTCAAAATCGAAAAGCGTATTTCAGATTGTGCTTCTGGGATTGGAAGGAGCCTGGCATAAATGAATTACACTGGAACTTCCCTATAACGAAAGCGCTAAATTCGCAAAAAAATCGTTATAAATAGATTTCGTTATACCTACCCCACTGAAAATTTGTTTTCTACCGTCGGCAATGTCGCGGTCGACTTCACTGATAAATTTTAATTTATCATTCAAACTTAAGCACTTCCTTCAAGACATTTTCCGCATAAACTTTCACACTAGCGTAATGGTTAGATTGAAACCAAACAGCCAGGGTGTATCTAAACTGTTTCAGAAGATCTCTCTGTACGCCGTAATGATTAAGTTTGATGTCTTCATTTATTACGTACGTCCGGAAAAAAATCGGAAAAACCCACTCTTATAACTTATCACCCATACCCATTCAAAGAGTGATGTTTACAGGGTGTTTTAACATGGAATTTTTGTTCAAGGTGCAATATTTTGTACGAAGGGGGATAACTGTGAAATGTACAGAATGAATATTGACGAATAAATGAATACTCTTTAAAAAATACGAAATAAACCTTTTTTTTTCGGATAGACCTTGCATCATATCAAATCATATATTGATGAACTGAAGCAGAAATAACTATATTTAGATGGTATTGTCCTTTGGCAAAAAAAGGAATAACTCCATTTCATTCCAAAACACTCTGTCATATTTTCCAAAATTCAAATACAGGAAGACAAGAGATGACAAGCGCACGAAAGTTAGTCTCAAACACAATCATCTACCAAATATTGAAGTTCAACCGATTTGAAATCATCTGAATTCTTCAGATAGAAGCCGGATGGACTGAATCGATAAAGGATCAGTCCAAAGGCTCGATTCCCAATAAATACAAAAAAAGAGATCATCCTCATCCGCTCAGCCATCTGGAAGGCTTTGAATTACTGACAAAGAAAGGCAGTTTGCCCCGTGGCAAGGCCTCCTCGATTCAACTTGCGTACACTGTTATACACGCCATCTTGCCCTGGTGATGAACCGTTACGTCACTAGCCGTTGATTTGCATAACTTACACTCAACCTTTTATACTTTCGAATAATCGCACATAATTGATGTGGTCTTCGTTTGTCACTCAGTGCTGGTTTGTTTGTTTCGTTAATTTGGATAAAAGTTACCTCTAAGTATCTTTTATGCTTGACAATGGAATTCTTCTGTATCTATTAGTGCTTGGTTTTTTGAAAGGAAAGTCAGTAATTCTGGAACATCCCCCAATCTCGATTTATTTCAATCCAAAGTTTTTGAGAGAATGTAAGAATTTTTGTTTCGATATTACGGCTGGATCAACTCAACTCTTTGAATAGGTATAGTCCTTTCACGAAAGTTTGAGCCATAGTAGGCGTTTGTTTATTATCTGAAGTTGGCAGTATTTGCTGTCACAACGTAAAAAAAGTCAACGTTGCCGAATGTCCCGGCCTCGTCCGACGAGCTTTCGAGATCAAGAACTCGATGCAATATTGACAACATTGCGTATCAATCTGACAAGAAAATAAACACATAACCTAAAATTTTAATATACACAGTGGAATATGCAAAATTTCCATGCCCAACAGACGCCTCAAACTTTTGTAACGGACTATATTGAACATTTCACTGCAGAATTTCAGCCCGATCGAATGACGAATGATATAGCACTCATTAAGAAGAACGAACGCTAAAAAACGAACAGAAGCTCCTGACACTTAAGTCACATTTCATCAGGTTTCGAATTTATTAATTTTTTGTCGTTTTTATTCCAGAATGGCTTCGTTGAGTGCAGAAGTGGATATGACTGTCCACCAATTATGGGTTGCCATCTCTTGTTGCAGCAGAACAATAGAGATGGATGTTCCAGAGATGTGAAGGTAAATACTGAATTAATCCAATTTGTCTTATGTTATAATCTTGTATGATTTGTTTCCCTATAAATTTTTGAAAAATAGATTCCAACTACCAGTGTTCAGATTTTAACCGAAAGATACGTACATATGTATGATAAAAAAATTCACTCCAATTAATTTCTTACTTCATAATTGCATAATATCAATAGCATCATAATAAAGGGTTTTCCAATGAGAGGTGTTATTTTGATATTCGAAGAAAAATGCCATTTTTCAATATGAATGATCGGATGTGTTATTTCATTATAAACAAGAAGCTATGCTTTCAATAGTGGAAAATAACATCAGGCAAATGACCACCACGACCCACGCTTAGAAGACCTATCCTTTTAATGAAATTTTCCATAACCAAATCGCGCAAAGTGGCTGCCCTATGTCCTAGATAGTCTCACGAATTCCATCTTGAGGTCTTGAATCGACGCTGGGCTATTGGCGTAGACCTTCTCTTTCACGTGGCCCCAAGGAAGATGTCGGAAGGTGTTAAATCACAAGATCTCGGTGGCCATTGTGATCACCTCTCTTTAGAGATAACACAGTCCGGAAACATTTCTTCCTCTTTTCCTCTCTGCCAAGTTTTTCCATATTTTTATAGTGAATTTAGATAATTTCAATGCGTTCTTGAAGCGTGTATCGTTCCATTTTTATTAATGGCGTAGTTTCTACTTGTCAAATGTGGAAAAATGATAGCTTCAACGTGACATCTACCGAAATAGCGGGCTATACAAAATACACCTCTTATTGGAAAACCCTTAGAAGAACATAAGTATTGTTAGGTTCCAATAACGGTGGTTCAGATTTAAACTGAAATTGGCCCCTCTTCGCCAGTCTATAAGCATCTATCTGATCCTTTTCAGGATGTGTATACAAAGGAGATCATTACCGTAGTCACACAGAGTGGACGGATCCAGGGATCCCTGTAGGGTGCTACGATGTGAGGCTGGCGGTTGTGACAGAGTCTTATCTTCAGTGTTACACTCCTTGTTCCAACCCCATACCTCTCAGAAGGACAATGCTGTCCGACATGTCCAGGTAAGTCATATTTTCATTTTTTCCCTCACTTGAGATATCTAGATTAACTCATACTATAATGGATAATTATTTGGAAAGTACAGAGCAGTTTGAGTTACGTATGGACTATGGTTTCCTCAGGTTTCTGTTTTGGGATAATCTTTTTCGTATTTCTATAACTGATTTTTGAAATCTACCTGTGAGCGGTCGAAAAATCACGATGATATTTTCTTTGAAAGAGCCTTGCCTAACTCAATTCGAATTGTTGAAAAAAAAACTTTTTCACTTTGACACTTATTCAAGTTAGACTGTAAAAACTCTCTCTTTATGCCAAGGGTTAATTTTTTGTGATGTTAACTATTCGAATGTTTCACTTGATTACCCCATAACTACGAGTCTCTATAAGTGATTATAACACAACGCAGTTGGCGTTGAACTATAATAAATATTTATATTCTGGTGTAACTTTATTTAAACAAACGATACTGTGAGTTTAGTTGGTCATTCCGTTAAAATTGAATAATGTAACGGAATTATAAATTTGTAGACTTGCATGAGAAACGACAAGATAAAAAAATTTCAAAGCACCTACGATGTTACAATCATTCATAAAGACCCCCGTATTAAAAGAACATAACAATGAAATATTTGGAAGTCACCGTTGACTTAAATTTACGCCAGACGTGCTAATTAATTTGAATAGAGCAAATGACACTATGACTTGCCAGTGAATATAAATATCAATATTATTTTTCATTACCATGCCATTCCAGGATATGTCTCGATTCAGTTGAAGCATTTATAGTTGGAATTTTTGATCGCTCGTTGTACTGAAACGAGTGCTATAACGTTTTGCTCAAATATCCGTAGTTTTTGAATTTTGAGCCAGTTTTGGTCTCAAACGAGAGGGTTCAACTCCCTGATGACGATGACAATTCTGTCTGTGGGGCCGTCCGGCCGTAAGCACGATAACTTTCGAAGGGATTGAACTAGATACTTGAGAATTTCAGGGTAAGTTTGGTTTCCAAATGCTGCGGGTTAGTTTATTAACCGGCCAAATAGTACAGGCTATTCCATAAAATATGATCATTCAGAATTTTTGTTCCTCAATATCTCAGACAAAACGAAACCAAGCAAAATGAAATTTTGCAGCAGGGCCACATGCAAGATCCTCATAATAAACCTCTTGCAAAATTTTGTGGCTATAGTATTAGCAGAACCAAAGAAAATTCGATTGGAATATTGAAAAGAAGAATCTTTAATTTAATATAACGAAATGTCTGATTCGAGTGAAATTTATTTTGTAAATGAAGATTAATATAGTGAATTTTCATGCAAATTTAAAGAGGATTGCATTATCGGAACTATTACAATATTTTTAAATTATTTTATTTTTTTACATATTTCATTTTCCGAATTAATTTCCAGAATGTGATTTCGATCGTGCTAAAATTTTGCAGTCGTATATCTCGAGTCCTAAACTAAATTTTGAGGTATTATCATTATTGCTCCACCAATGAACGAGAGCTCAAAAGTACTTGCTCAGGGGTTTTCTCAAATTTTCACATTATAAAACCATAAATTCACTATCACACTTACATTGATGGCCTTATGGAAAATTCACAATCTGCGCATACAAAGATGTTGTCATATTTTTATGTGAAATTCTCCTCTCTCTCTCTCTCACACACTGATATCTTGATACGAGGACCAGCTGTAGTTCATTAGGATTAAATCAACGTATAAAATAATCATTAATCTATAGCTGTTTGTTGAGAATGTGCGTGCTGCAGGTGTATGGACGCGAGGCCAATTTCAAACGGCCTTCATCTATAAAATACAAGACATTGGTCGTAAATTAGGCAATTAAATAATCTCATTTGGATACAAAAACCAGTCCAATTCGCTCTTTCACTCTGGTTCCCTCCTCAAACGGTCGTTGTGGTCTTGAAATGGCAACATTTGTTTTCTAGAGAATTATTGCAATTTTCGATTCAAATACTTGACGTGAAAACCTAAATGATGAAATATACTACTATTCATTATTCACCTTTTTTCGATATGGTGATTATACAGATACTTATTACCAAATGAGTGTGACAAACTTCAGGGAGTTATTCTATATGATAAAATTATACAGGATGTCCCGAAAAATGTGGGAGATCTCTGGAATTCAGATAGAACATAAAAAATGAAATGGTCAGTTCCCATATTTTTTTTCCTAGTGGCCCTCCCTACAAAGATACCTATTTAATGGAATAAGTTTCAACTACTCGATATCATTTGATGAAAATTTGATATGACTAATAGTATTAGGACCTCAAATCACTGCACTCAAATTTCAATTAGCTTGTTCAGTTTACCAGGGGCGGGACTGGGTTGTACATTTTAATGCTTAACATTTATAACACCCTGTATAATGTGCTAAAAAAACAAATTTGGATACCTTGAACATTAAGCTATAAAGGGTGTCTGTAAACAAATGCGAGGGCTTTGGGAGATTATTCCTCTATGAATATAAGCAGAATATCTTTTAATTAGGAGATTGACCCAAGTAACGAATCGAGTCTAAGATGAATTATTGAAACTATTTTATTCAGTCATTTAAAAAATCCAAAACTCACGAGCATTTTCCGTGAGAAATTAATGTCAAGGTCTTAAAAGGACTACCATAATCCTTGAGAGACCTTCAGGTTTCAAAACAAACCGTTCACTATAATTCCAATTCAATATTATGATAATGTCACCTTTAAGAAATTAGTTTTAACCAGTAACTCAAGCTAGACACTATAATAACTTATCATAAAATAGATCAGTTTTCACACCGCAACCAGGTGGCCTCAGTTCTGGCAACTTGTATGGATTCTTATTGGAATTTCGTTGATTTTTTTTTACTAGTGCATGTTACCCTTTACTATCTACAGGGTGTTCGCGAATTAGTGCAATGAGGATGTTATAGCTCGTCCAAAAAATGAACAGAATATTTTATTAACTTATCCTCTAAAACGCACCGAACAGTTCCAGAACCTATTGCAGAAAGCAATTTCTAAACATAACTACCTATGTTTTTTGCGGATTTTCTCTCGAATCTTAATGAGTGAAGGTTTGAAGGGTTAGTGCGTCTTTTCCCCCCTCTCCAAGGCTATTGGAAAATATACAGTTTTTACAGTTACAGACTCCCATTCGAACAGCCAAAGTTTTCTACACAGAAAGTACTCTTGGCCGTACGATCTAAAGTCTGCGGTTTTAGAGGAAAATCAACTTTTATGTTGGAAATATGATAAATTGTTTGCCAGTTAGAGAAAAACTATAATAAAGACACAGTTTTTTCTTACCGAATTTTCATCTGAATATTGAATATTGATTTTTACTGAAAACATCTCATGAAGGGATACCATACTGAAGACCAAATTTTCCTGTTGTTTCATTTTGGAATACAGTAAACCTTGAATTAGACTTATTCTAGCAATTTCAGGATAAGAGATATAAGACATTTTCAATAATAATTAATAAATTCGGGAAGAATTGAAATTCATTCCAGATAGTGTTGAGGGCGAACACTATCTGAATCTAAAAAAAAGTTTTCTTCTAATCAAAACACACAAAATATTCTTTTGTTTTCATGGGTCGTGTGTATTGGCTTCTTAGTTTCATTCGGAATCAAAGGAAACGAAGAAGCCAGTACTCTTGCCAAAGAGGGCGCACAAATGTCACTCATTGGCCCAGAACCCTTATGTGGTATAAGTAAATGAACCAATAAGAAGGAGTTTCTAGAGAAGGAGAAAGCTGGTATTCCCCAGGGATGGATCATTCCACTAAGTTCCTTTGGAACTTTGAAACAACAAGATCCAAAAGATATCTTGGTAAGAAAAAATTACACCTCCTCAGTGGCTTTCTCACAGGACACTGTCGCCTCAGAAAGCACCTGTGGAGGATGGGATTGTCGGACACTGACGAGTATAGGTTCTGTGGGGAGAAGGAAGAAGCCCCATTCACTTAGTCACGGAATGTTTTGGCATTGCGAGCCTAAGGAGAGAATGCCTTGAGCGAGAAATTCGTAAGAGAGAGGAACTAGCCATCTGGAACTGGAAGGCGAGCTGTGAAGAACAGCTCTGTAAAGGGGCACAATAGAATCTGAGGTCCCAGTGAACTGTAACCCCTTTTTAAACTATAACCATTACTATGGGTCGCTCTAAACGATAATTACTAACACACACATTTTCCTCTATTCTTCCAGAATGCAAAATAAACGGTCAAATAGCAACAGACGACAGAGATGTGACATCCGACGACCCATGTGTAAAATGCAGGTGTACCAACAGAGGAATGCTGTGCACTAAAAAAGCCTGTCCAGTGCTCCAGTGCAACAAGCATTATCAAACGCACCCTCCTGGGGAATGCTGCCCAAGATGTCATGGTACCAGAACCCTGATGAAAGTCAAGAACACCTGTCTTCTACAGAGTGCTTTCATCCTGGAAGGATTGATGTTCAATATCGATAGATGTACCAACTGTAGTTGTGTAGACCAAACCTCCATTTGCAAACGGAATGCTTGTCCAGTCCTGGAATGTTCTCCCGATCTGCAGAGAAATGTGCCTGGAAGTTGCTGTAAAGCATGTGCAGAACCTGAGGAGTTCACTAGCCAATGTTTCTACTACAGGGAAAGGTCTATGAGGCAAGTAAATACATTATTATCAATATCTATAGGCACTGAAAATAAGAATCCAGCGCCACGGCGTGCATTCCTAGAACTATTAATATCGACATGGAAGAATTTGGTTGTATTGTTTATGTGTATATCTGCTTCATTAAAATTTGGAAGTTTCATCATTATATCAAAATTTCAGAAATCTATAGTGAACGGGTGTGTTACTGTGTATATTATATTTTTATTTTCTGTGAAGACGGTGGGTGTCATCATTTGTTTCAATTTATTTCAGCCATTGTGAAAGATGAATTAGGTTAAAATGCTATTGGGAAATCAAAGAAAACAATTTTGGTGTTGAACAGTTGAATTAACTTCATTTTATTATATTCAAACAGGACTTCTTCTCTTCACAAGAGCATTCTTCAGTGGGTTTTTCTTTGTTGTTCTTCCTTGTTTCAACCTTTCAGTTCTACTACTAGAACTATAACATTCCGGTTGTTCCTCCTTTCTGGTAGTAAATCCAACAGGAATATTCCTTGTTGGCACAGCAGTATTTTTCAAGAACTACCTCTGTTATGAACTGGGACCTGTAAAACGATCAACCCCATGAATCTAATCTAACCTACAGGTTCTATGTAATTCGTAATTACCTCGATAGAAATAATCGTTTTTTCAAAATGCAAGGAGCAAACTTTCGTATTTCCTGTGAATGGTTTACCTTTTCTGAATTTCAGTTGCCAGGCTTTTCGTCGATCCATCAACACTTCGTCACTTAACTTCTCGATTTTCCCAAACACAAAATTTATCCCTAGCTTGAGGAAAGGCATGGAAATGTTATTATTTGGAATTTTTTTTTTCTCAGGAAGAACACTGATGTACTGAACAATAGCAGATTGAATGAATCTGCTAAGATTCATTCTTTATTCTATATATTATTATTTCTTAAGGAAGTTATTCTTCAAGAAATTATTATTCATAGTAAATATTCACATAAATCACGACAACATAATGCAAAATCAAAGAAACATGTCAATATTAAAAGTTACTCAGATCGTCACCAGAAGGCGTATCGCTTAGCTAGATTTGCCTACAGTTGACGTTAATTCTTAGTAGAAAACTCTTATTGTCTTTAATAGAAAAATATGTTTTTTTCTCGAAATCAGAATATCATTTTCATTGAAATGTCAGTGATTATTTCCATCAGTTTCTTTAAAGTTTCGGCTAGCATTTGGCAGTCTTCGATCCTATTCATGTGGAAAACGATAAACTTCCTGGAAAGATGTAGAGTTTAATATAGTTTATGTAAAATGTATTAATTATTGAATAAATTGTAAGTTACGCTCGACTAATCAAACTGTGCTAGGTAGGATGGTCAGTCATGGAGAATGAATGAATGCAGGTCTTGTAAATGTCATAAGGGTATGCCCAGCTGTGCCATGATCAGATGCAACGTTTCACTACCTTGTCCAGCAGGAACAAAACTGATACATACACCTGGAGAATGTTGTCCAAAGTGCCAAGAAGGTAGGTTTCCAAATTGAAAAAGATTTTTGTTATCTGATCATTATTCTTCTCCACAGTGGATGGAGTTTGTATGGTCTATGGTGACCCTCATTACAAGACATTTGACGGAAAACTCTACACTTTCCATGGTGTGGGAAAATACCAGCTAGTTTCAGATTGCGTCAACAACACTTTCTCCATAAGAGTTGCCAATGCTTACAGCAAATCTGTATCTAAAAGAATCCATAACAGATTCTCAAGAACCTCCACGAAGAGAATAGCTATCAGATATGGAAATATAAGAATAAACTTGCAACAACGTCTGCGTTTGAAATATAACGGTCAAATCATAAAACTGCCATTCGATGGAGACGACAATGTAAAAATAGAAAAAGACGGTGGAAACCTTCTCGTAACTTTGAGAAATGGAATAACGATTTTGTGGTCTGGAAAAAGTTTCCTAGAGATATCCGTACCAGCAGTATTCAAGAATAAAGTATGTGGGCTGTGTGGTAACTTCAACTCGAATGCTCAGGACGATTTCAAGATGAGGAAGGGAAAGATAGCAAAAGACAATGAAGTACAAATGTTTGGGGCATCATGGTGTATAGGTTCGAAAGCGAATTGCACCAAGCAGTCCAAAATATTTGAACAGACTTCTTGCAGTCCTAGAACAGAGCAAAAATACTGCAAATACTTGACAGATCCGTCTGTTGTCGGCAATTGCAACTCAATAATCAACGTCAACAAGTACTACAAAACTTGTAAGATGGATATGTGCAACTGTGGTACAGAAAAGTGTTACTGTGAAAATATTATGGCGTATACTAGAGAATGCCAAAGGCTAAGCGTTCAACTCCCAAACTGGCAGAAAAATAGTCTCTGTTATGCTTCGGCTCCAAAGCGCAGAAAATCTTCTTCGAAGGAGAAACCAGCAGTGTTCTCATCAGCTGAAATCGAAAGATATCGACAACTTATGAAAAATAAAGCAATTAAACATAGGAAACCTTTACCTACTATTTCTTGAAGAGATCCCAGTCTCTCTTCGCTAGTCATTTTCAGTATTTAAATGCCATATTATAAATTGATGTAATTCAAAGGTGTATATATGTATTTCAGTTCTAAGTATTTCATGCTTAAAAAGTAAAATATGCCATGTGAACATTGATCTTCAAATCACTAGTTACTCGAATTTTTTATCTATTTCTACATCATTATTTTCACTCCGTTAAGTTCACTTTATCGAAAAAAAATATTTGAAGTTGTAGTCTCTTATGAACTACATTAAACTAGAGTATATGATCTTAATAGATCAACCAAAGACTTGAGTTTGAATCGATCAAATACCATGCTTAAGCTGAAAAAATTGTTTTTCGCGAACAATTCTTCTGTACATACGTTTTAGTATTTTTATTTAATTGTTGTTAAAGATCTCTGCCACTTCGAATGAGTTGGGTATATTTTTCATTGAAATCGTTCCTAAATATTGTACAATTTTTAAATTTAAATAAGTGTTTTCTTTGCTGTAATGTCTCAGATTTGATACTTTTATTTGTCCTTACATACCCAGGTTTTGTCTAAGTATCAAATGAATTTAATAATTTTGTTTCTTGGTGAAACATTTTATGTGTTGTCGCTATCGAGAGAGTAAACAAACCTTAAATTCATATATTTTACGTTCTATGAATGTTTTTCTCTGAAACACATGATTCAGAGTAATTTTATGTGTGACTAATTTCTGTTGAATGTTGAGTCAACCAGATTTTTTGTAATATTTGATGTAATTATGATTGTCGTCTGACTAATTTGAATATCAGAATAAAACGAAGCCTTAATTGACTACATGTGCTTTGTGTTGACCAGGAAGTACTTAGTATATCGGTTTCATTCTGATTAGTGAATTATCTATATGTAATGTGAGAGTTCAATGCATTATTAATTTAATACTATTTATTTGTTTTGTAACATTATGCAATAAATGAATATAAAAGAATTGAAGACTTGAAATTTTGATTCATTTAATGTTATCCCGACTACGCTAGCAAAGGTAAAAGGTCTTGAGAATGAAGATAAGTAGCAGTTCAACTTATGTGAACTCTATGCATAATACAAGAGTTGAAAATTCAGGAAAATTTCACGTTTCAATTTGAAACAAGTCTCAGATTGAATCCTTAGAAGATAAAAATGAGTTCAGAGTTGTCGGCTAAAATTACTGATATTTGGACAGAAATAAATAGGGTTATAAAAAACAGTTTCCGTTGTATTGCTTTCATCACATTTATTACCCACAAAATCAAGTATCTCGTCTCAAAAATTCAGAAAATTCTGAAGATTACAAAATCTGTTTCAGTGTATCTCTTCCATAGTGAAAATTTCAATACGATAACATACTTTGAAAATATAAATCCATATGTATGTAACCAACAATATATCATAGCGAATGTATAGAAACAAATTCATCTGTGCTTTTATTTAACAGTGACTAATAAAGATTTGTACCTAATTTCTCGAACTAAATCGAATTACAGAGCATACAATATACAGAGGCAACTGAATAGTGAACAAACTAAATTTCTAATCTTACTGTAACTGAAAGCTGAAAAAATATATCAACTAAATAGCACTATTTTACTCTATGCTTTTATATTTCACATTTTAATTGAAACCCTGCTTGTGACTCCATATTTGAATAACAGAATGAAATGATTTTCATGAAAATATCTACATACAAACAAATCAGCCTGATCACTAGATAAAAAAAAGTTAGACTATAAGATAACGTGAAATATATCCACAAAATAATAATTAAATGGACTACAGCACTTATAGCAGAAACGAATATCGAGAAAACATGTTAGTCTCGAAGAGAATATTCGAATGAGTATGAATGAAATAATTTTTTTCGAATATCTGGGCTTGAATTTTTTCATCATTGCCCTGAAATTGTTGAGAAGCTTTCGAACTACTAGTTACACTCACATTTTCGTGAATTTTTCCCTTTATACTGTATACGAAATATTTCTTTATATAAAATTACCATTTATTTTTATATTTTATATTTTTCTTTCTGTTTTTCTTCTGTATGCAGTTCAAGAACAATTTTTCCTTATTGTTTATCAAAGTCTTCAGATGGAAGAATTAAAAACCTGAATGAATAAACTTCTTCTTTGATTAGAAATGCACTTCAAAATAAAGTGTTTAATGTTTTACACATATACAATTTTATTATGTTTTCAATCTTTCTTATATTTGCTCAAGAACTATCAAACACGATTTGTTTTATTAATTCTCGACCCTTATAGAGAATCCAGAACTTTTCTGATGAAAGCAATGATAAACAATCCAAACAGATATCGAAATAGAGAGAGCTACATGAATATTTTTGTACAAGTGAAATGCAGAAGCATGACATATAAATTTTTCACAATAACTTTGCTGTCACTTTGTAATAGATAACTATAAGACATCAACAAAATTAAAAATTTTTCCAACATTCTGACATCAACGTATTGCACTATATGAATGATTTAGATAATATAGTTAAGATACATGCTTGGAACATACAAGAATGAAGAGAGATAGGTTTATTTAGCTAGTTTAACAATCATCATTTTGAGAATTACCTAATATTAAACTATTTACATATATTCAACTTATTTGAAATCACATTTTTGATATGTATGATTTTTTTGTTACTGATATGTATGATTTACAGCCTCCTATAGACTAATAATATCCATCTTATTTGGTTGTTTTATTTATTTATGAATAGGTATTATAACAAATTCGCTGTCTTGTTGTTACTTGGATGATAATGTTGTTAAAACAAATAATTGAAATCAGGAGTTTCAGTATTTCCTAAAGTAAAATATGTACTTATGTCTCCATCCTAAATGATTTTTCGTATCACATGAATGGGTTTTTGAAAGGAAGGAATAATAGTTAATGATATATTCAATTCAAAGACCAATAGAGAATAGGTACATTTCTCGAAATTTTATTTCAAAATAAAACTAGAGAAATTCGACCCCACACGCTTTATCATTCTCAACTATTTTCTGGTTTTTTCAAAAGAAATTTCTAGCATTGTAGATTTTTTATCTGCAGATAGGTAAATCGTTTCTGATTGAATAAATTTCAGCTGATACTGATTAGCCAATGAATAATATTTCAAAATATTGATTAAATCACGTAAAAACTCAACATAGCATGAATATTTACAAAGTACATTCATCAACAATGAAATCTGTATTTGCTTCGACTTCTTGCTCAGTATATCTAGCAAAAATTAACTCTTATAAGAAAAATATATATTCATTACAAAATATACGTTTTTTCATACCTTAAAAAGCTGTCGAATTTCTTGTTTTGAATTCATTTCGGAAATTCAATCCTTCATTATTAAGTCTTTTGTATACCTCCTTAACTATTATTCTTTCCATAATGAATAGTACAATTTGTATCAACAAATTTGAAAATTTCCATGACATTTCATTTCAATTTGCGTTTTCACTATTGTGAAGAATTATTATAATTGATATTCTCCAATCTCTTTCAACTAGTTGTAGCTAAATGGAAAATATCAGAAATATTTCTTCCACACCACATTATCTTCCCTAGATCTTATAAAATTATTGTTTTGTTCTCGAAAATACCCAGATATCGACCATATAAACAGACTTTCCGTATACTTTTTAGCAAGAAGCAAGACAAGAAGTGAAAAACTTAACAGTAGTTGTTCACGTCCACGGTTGACGTCACTATTAGAGGTCCTGCAGTAAGAGTGACATCAGTTGTGGGCAGAAACATGTTGATGATGTGGCTTCGACTGCTTTAAGTCATGTCTTATTGTTTACACGGTCTCAGATGAAAAATTTTAGAGCAAATTGAAATGAAACAGTTCAAAATAGATCCAGTTTGGATTACATTCCTAAATATAAGGCACTGATCAATATGATCCAACTATACACTGGGTCGAACAAGCAAACACTTCTATATATAAGGTATAAACTGTATATATAATAAATTCGCATAAAATATATGAAAGTCCTAAGTATGATATGTATTTAATTAATTTATGATATGTTTCGTTACTTTGGTTTTCTCAGGTATATCAATAAATATAAAGATGGTAACATCTATAAATTCAAATTGTTGTGCCATCTTGGAAGCTTCCATATATGAAAATCTGAATTTAAATTGTATAATTCTTATCGTTAATTTTTTTCGTGATATGTTTCTCGAGTGATATGTTTTTGTTTGGTCTTACTTGATCAAAGAACCTTGTTTATTTTCAAAAACGAGACTTCGGATAAAATGCTAGTGATCTTTATTCCCGTATGTAGTAATTGAGCAACACTGTATATCTTTCTAGCTAATTTCGAAAGGATGATGAATGACCTAGAACAAATTATAGCAAAGAGGCGTTATCTGACAAAGGAACGCGAACTTGAGACTTCTCTTTGAAGACGCATTCTAATCAATAGGGACTAGGAACTCTGCATGAAAGAAATTGTAACATGAAGAACGATTTAAGCTGCTCTATTGTAAGATGCACCAGTGATAAAACTCTAGAAGATTAATGATTACATTCAAAACCTTGTAACTAGAATACAATCACTTCTTCATAATTCACATTGAAACAAAAATGCGAACCCCGCATATGAAAATATGTAAAGTTTAAAACATATATGTGCGTCAAAAAATCCTCTTAAGATTTATCTCAAGCCACGATCTTGCATCAGAGAGTGCCGTGAACCAGTCAGGCATGCGTGAGCCTTCTAAATTAGATCCCTTCGTGTTTCTAACAACTAACTGAAAACTTTATCGCAGTAAAATTTCGTAGGGCTCAAGTCTCTCACTCGGCAATTTATCACACCTGAATTTTAACGTTCTGAAAGATGTCCAAGAGGAGTTATAGCTTGTTGGAAACTTTTCAAACGAGGATCTTGGCCATTGTTGTATTTATCTTGTTATTGCGAAGGACCCTTGATGTCAAATGACGGATCCAAAAGTTTATCGGAGGAATTCGGAACTCTTCATGAAGGCCACCAACTCAGATTGCTGTTTCCTTCTCGTGATTTCGTGATGAATGCTGTTTTAATTCTTGTGACTAAGATTTCTTGAACAACAGAAGTGTGGAAAAGAATTCTTGCAAGCGGAAAAACTTTTTCAAGTCTTTGTATTGAGTGAACAATCTGGCACTTGGAAAAATCTCGCCCTTTCTTCTTGTGATAAGAAGGTGAAAGAATTTCTTTGGTCTTAAGGTGGAGAAGATCCGAAAAATAGGCCATTGCCTAATTTTTTACGTTCACAATCATAGACAAACTAATAAAATAGATGAGCCACTCGTATATTCCGCGACATCTGCCGGAGGAGGAGACTAATACACGAAAAAATTATTTTCAATTTGATAGTTAGATGTCGTTGCATTCATGGAAATCCTATCGAGAAAATAGTAAGTATGTAAAATCATTATTATCAAAAAACCTTTGAATTGTCAACTGACACAAGGAGTGGTTTGACACGTTCTTTTTGAAATATAATAAATTTCGATATGCCTGCAAGAGTGAAGACGTGCTGTGTTATTGGATGTGAAAATCGAGATGCAAGAAGGTAATTATAAAATTTACATGTATGTATATTCTGTTAACTATAAGAATTAAGATACTCGTAGTTTTCAATAAAGTTTTTTATGTATTGAGTAAGTTTAGTCGGTAAATACTCCTATTTTGTATTATTGAATTCATTATTTTTAGTTTTTGAGAATTTATTCAATGCAATTATTAGATTATTAGATATTTATGAAATAAATCTGTATTTTCAATTGGTGATACCTATTTCAGTTAATAATTTTTATTCTATCCAGAATTTGATTATTGATCCTCATTTCTCGATTCCAAAAGAAAATCAGATGAAAGTTCGTTGCAGGTATTATTTTCATGAAAATAAATTTCTTCGCTCATCCATTTCTGATTTCCTTTTGGAAATTGAATTTCAAAAAACTTTTTGCCTCTTGTATATGGTTGTACCTACCTATTCAAAAGGTGCACTACAGAATCCTTTTTGAGGCATCTTTACGATACAGATTCCTTTTTCAATTCAGCTTTTTTCACGAATTAGTAATGTTGTACAAAAAAGATGGCTTTGAAGCTTGTTCTACTAGTGTCTCATCTATTCTCCGTTTAGTTAGTCTATGTTGACAATCATGAAACGGTATACCGCGGTGCCTGGAATATAAAAACAATATGGTGTCCTCGCTTTTAATTCAGCAAAACTTGAGAATCGATGTAAACAGTCTTTCCAGGACTTGATTCCAATAAGATTGTGGCATTTAATCATTTGAACTGGGATCCTTATAGCTATTTTAGCCTTCTAGAAACTGCGATCATGTAGATCTTTTGTTTTCTACTCCACTCATTCATGGAAACCCAATAAGGTCGTCAATGGCGTTGATAAAACCGACAACCTCCTAAAGAGCCTTGGCCGTTACCTCTTGGGTCATGCCTGACTGATTCAATATAATTAAAGATTTCAGAAATATCAAAGAAGGACCAATGACCCAGTATATTGATTCATCAACAAATTACACAAACCTATCTATTCCTCGGGCCATCCCAAGTCCTCCCCTATAAGTTCATAAAATTTCTGATTATGTTCCCCGAAATATTTCCTTAACTTCGAAAGTACCCTAGGATTAACCCTAGGGTGTTTCCTACCTTTTGTTTCTTTCAGACACCTATCCGAAGTCTCATTTCGCAAACAATAGAAACCCTTGGTTTCGTTGAAATAAAAATTGTGCGTGCCTATTCTAGGTTCTAAGCCAAGAAGCTCTCGATTTTCTGTATCTGAGATACAGGGTCTTCGATTAGAAGATCGCCGTTCACCACCAGGATTTGTTCGCGAGGAAAAACCTCCAGCCACCTGTGCAGATAATGGTGGTAGATGGATATCGACAGGGGGCGGTAGGCTTCGTTGATAGAGCCGTTAGGGTGAAGTACTAGTTGTTCGAAGGATTTTGAGGCTGATGGTGGTACTACTGGAGAAGCGGTGGCTGCATTGGCACGGAGTTGGGCGTAGTCTGATATTGCTCTGGTCACTGGTTCTCGCACTATGAGGAGGAGTTTTACACTTGCGTTCATGGCTCGTATTCTCTCAGGTACCTGGAATATAGTGGATATTTCAATTGGTTTCACTTTTATCTCCTCTAGCTTATCATTTCTAACTTTTCAAGAGTGTCGAGAATTTTGAATTTGAAACAGCTCACTCTTAACCTTGTCATTAATCAAACTGTGGTCGTTATGGAAAGGTTAACATTTCGGTAACGGCGACCATGAAGAAGATCTTTTGTTCTCTACCCTACTAATACCTAGAAACCCAAGGGAGTCGTCAATGGCGTTGATGAAACCGACAATCGCTTCAGGATCTTCGGCTTTTACTGCTCGAGTGTCCAGCTTCTATTTCTAATGTACAGAACCTGCAAATCTCATCTGTTGACTTTTTAGCTTCAAGAGCTTTCTGGTAAAGAAAGGTGAAATCACCACAAATTTTTGGACTGAATGAGTCCATGGTTGTTTCTCCAGAGGGTTAGTTGGTTTCTTCAATTCCAGTTGCTGGATTGCTGCTTTGAATCGGTTTATTCCAAGCTCTCAAAAAGTTTAAGGACCAGCAGGTGTCAACTTTGATGCACCTTTTGTAAGTTTATCGCGTTTTTATTTCCTTCAACACCACAATGACCTGGCACCCAAAGAGTAGGGTCGCTTTTTTGCCTCTTGCTAGTTGCTCTATGGTGTTACGGTACTCCCAGATCAGCAGAGATCCTTGGCAGTGCTATTTCAGGTTCTCAACGTAGCCAAGCTGGTCGTGATCATGTGGACATGCGCCCCTTGAGGTTTTGAGAGTCCTAAGCGCATATATGGAGAGCCATTACCTTTGAAGCAGCTCACTTAGAGAGGAAGAGAACATTAATTGATCAGAACTGTTTCGACAAGAAAATGAGCTGCATGTGAATCTGCAGGTGTGGCCATGACTATCATTGTACAAGTTTAGGGTGCATTATTCTTGTTTTGAAGGGTTTTCCAATAAGAGGTGTTATTTGGATATCCACATGCCATTTTTCAAAAACAATGATCTGATGTTTATTTCATTATAAAGAAGAAGCTATGCCGTTAATAGTGGAAAATAATATCAGGTAAATGACAACTACGACCATGCTTACAGGACCATATCCTTTTATTGAAATTTTCCATAACCAAATCGCAAAGTGGCTGCCCTATGTCCTCGATAGCCTCACGAATTCCATCTTTGAGGTCTTGAATCGAGGCTGGGCTATTGGCGTGACCCCAAAGAAAAAAGTCACAAGGTGTTAAATCTCTAGATCTCGGTGACCACCACTTCGAGAGATAATGCGGTCAGGATCAGTTTCATGCATTTCAACGACCCAATCAGCAAAGACACGACGTTGTTGATGATCGGACGGCTTGAGTTCTTGTGTTACCTGAACATTATAAGCCTGAAGATCCAATTATTTATGGAAAATACGGTGCTTCACGACGACCCGAAAATGTTCGAGTTTTACGAACCGTCTCTGCCAAATTTTCACCGCTTTTATAGTGAATTTCAATGCATTCTTGAAGCGTATATCGTTCCATTTTCATTAATGGCGTAGTTTCTACTTGTCAAATGTCAAAATATGACAGCTTCAAACGTGACTCCTACCGAAGTAGCGGGCTATTCAAAGTAACACCTCTCATTGGAAAACCTTTCAAGAAAGCGAGATGAAACTTCATCTCTCATATGTTTCTGGAATCACATATCACTAAATCAATATGGTGATTAAGCCGAGAAATCATTTTGAAGTGAGTGTTTACCTCTGGTGTAACGAAGTAGCTGGGGCTCTTCTCAATAGTAATTTGTCCAGGATAGGAATGTGGCATCTGCATCCTATACCATTCCAGTCCCCTGTTATAGTTATCATCTCTATCGAAGAAATGCACCTCTCCAGCAGCTTTCTGCACCATCGGATGAAGATAAAGCATCTCCAGAAGTGCTCTGGTGCCGCATTTCCTCACACCTATGATGATTGCTTGAGGTAATCGTCTTGCAGCTGAAGGATAAAGTCGTCTGGATAGAAGAATCAAGGGGGGTCTTGCATGATCTGCAGTGTTGCTTTGTAAACTGTTGATAGCAGTGTCGTATATCATGTGAAAGGTGAGAAACAGAGAGAGAAGCATTATGGTGAGTATTCCGAGCGCCATCTTTGGTCTGGAGACGCCGACCACTAGAACGCAGTCTGAAGGGTCTCCCTCCACCGATTTCATGGCAGCTCGGGGAAGCCATCTGGAAATGGTACATAAAATAGGTGAAAAGGTAGGATGATGACAAGAGTTTGCAAGAACAAAACCATGGAAAATTAAAATATACATATACAGAGTGAAACTTTTGGACCAAAATGATGATTCCTGAACAACAACAATCCTATGAAATATATAGATTGGTGATTGGTGGGACATTGTGATATTCTTTTCCTAAAAGAATTATGAGAAAACAATTTAAGAAAGCCCTGAGCAGGTTCTCTTGAGCGCTCGTTCATTGATAGGGTAATTGGGCTATTAACTCGAAATTTTGTATAGGAGTTGAGATTGAGACTTAATTATAAATGCGAAATCTCAGAACGATCGGAATAATACTCTGGAAATTATTGAAAAACTGAAATATGTAAAACTTCACAATAAAAACAAATCTAATTTTATAGTTCTGATGATGCAATCCTCTCGAAATAAGCATTCGGTATATCAATCTTCATTCTCAAAATGAATTTCACTCCAATCGGATATCTTGATTATTATAAAGATTATTATAAAGATTCTTTTTTTTTTCAATATTCCAATTAAATTTTCTATGGTTCTGTTAACACTATGGCCGCACAGTTTTGCATAAAGCTTATTATCAGCATCTTGCATGTGGTCTCAAAATTTCATTTTCATTGGTTTCGTTTTGTCTGAGATATTTAGGATCTCTTGAATTTCTCGAAGATGACCACCTTTATTTATTTGGGTTGAAAGGATGTATGTCTATGGTTACCATCAATTTGACAAAGCCTATTCACGAATCTCAATTTTAAATGTTCCATAAGAAATTTCAAAGGGTAAGTATTCCTCTTCGGGAAGAAAGATGGAAAACACTCCTCAAAAAATATAACATTATAATGACCAAATTATAAAAAGTGAAGTTACGTATGAAAGTCGTAAACAGACTTTTTCTCGAAGGACCTTGATAATAATAAAACGAAAATTTTCTTTATTGCGAAACACCCTCAAATTTCTCGGACTTACCCAGCTTGTGATTGTGGTAATCCTTGAGAGCGCTCTCACCATACACTGCAGAACTCCACTTCTTTCACCATATACTGCAGAATTCCACTTCAAAATTTTGTGATCGTAAAATCAAAATAAAGTTTCCCAAATTTTGGAATTGATAAGCCGTCGATAGCTGTATTGTATACGTTCGCATTCAAATTCTCGAAGCATACTGACTTCCTTGGCCTTGCGTATCGCAACACCTGTTCTGTCCAAAAAAAAAAGAAAAGCGTTTCGCATGTTTATAAACAACCCGAAATTTAAATTAATGAATAAAAGAAAATAGGGAAGTAACCCTGTTTACAACATTTTCCACCCACCAAAAACATGTTAGTTTTTCCCAGTTATAAAATAGAAAATCAACAAAAAAAATTGAATATTGAAATTCTATGAAATTGAAACATTATCTGAAATAAAGAAAAGAAATGAACACCCTATGAAAATTGTCCTGGTAGAGGGCACAACTTTATGACAGGGCGTTGGTATGTTCCATTTTGTGTTTTTAAAGTAACTACCCGAACTACTCCGTCTTCACCAGGGTGTAATTTGACAACTCGGCCGAGAGACCATTCTAAAGGAGGTCTGGACTCGTGTTTTACAACAACTAACATACCCAATTCGATATTGGGGGAAGATTTTGACCACTTTGAGCGCTGCTGTAACGTATGCAAATACTCTTCCTTCCACCGTTTCCAAAAATCAGAGTTCATTCTCTGCACCATTTGCCAGCGCGACAATCTATTTAAAGAAATTTTTGACAAATCTGGTTCCGGAAAACTATTGAGTGTCTCCATAGTCAAGAAATGACCTGGAGTCAAAGGGGTTAGATCGTTCGGATCTTCACTTATGGCAGAAAGAGGCCGAGAATTCAAAAGTGCCTCAATCTGTGTAAGTAATGTATAGAATTCTTCGTACGTCATGATTTGCTCACCTACCACTCGGCGAAGATGAGTTTTGACCGATTTAACTCCGGCCTCGCTCAGGCCATTAAAATGTGGCGCTGCAGGGGATTAAAATGCCAATTGATAGAAAGTTTTTTGGCAGCAGCTTGCGCAAGTAATACGAGCTGATTATAAGCACCCTTAAAATTAGTACCTTGATCCGAATACATATCAGATACTCTGCCTCTGCGAGCAATAAAACGACGAAAGCTTGCTATAAAGGTATCAGTCGATAAATCTGAAGACAATTCTAAATGTATTGCCTTTGTAGCGCAGCATACAAAAAGACAAATATATGCCTTGAAGGTTTTTGCACCTCTATGCTTTCCCAGGCGTACATTAAAGGGGCCAGCATAGTCTAACGAAACGTGAGAGAATGCCTTCACTTGTGAAATTCTGAAGGATGGCAAATCTGCCATAAATGGTACATGTAGTTGCGGTTTAGTACGAAACATCGAACACAGTTAGATAAACATCGATAAATAGCACTACGTGGAGAGAGTATCCAGAAAGTCTGTACCAGAATATTATGAAGGGTTTTGAGCCCCGGGTGTAAGTTCTCATCGTGGGTTTGTTGTATCAAGGTCTGTGAACCTATGACGTTTCGGTAGCAGAATGGGGTGCTTAACCTCAAATGAAAGAGTTGACTTTCTAAGACGACCACCCACCCTGATCAATCCTGCTTCATCAATAAAGGGAGCTAGTTTTCTGACAGGTTTAGGCAAACACGTATTCCTCTGACAAGCTGTGAAAATGTCCGAAAAACATTCGTTCTGAACATGTTTGACCAACACCTGGAAGGCGTAGTACTCTTCCTCCTTCGTCAAAATAGCTGAAGTATAAACCTTCGATTTAGTCTTTACTGCAATAAAACGTAAGATGTAACAAAGAATATGTTGAATTTTCTCAGAGATGAGAATCCTGTGAGTAAATCTGTTATAGGAGAAGTCATGACCGAAACATGCAAAGCAGTTTGTGGTCTCTCCTCTTGTGAAAAATCTATATTCTGATTAAGGGAAGGCTGTTCAGGCCAATTTTCTTCATTATCTTGAAGAAAAACTAGGTCCTTGCCACCACAGAACACTCTCTAATAGTTGAGAAGGAAACATTCCTCTACTTACAGGGTCAGCAGAATTTAATTCAGTAGGGACATATTTCCATGAGGACATGGGTATGATATCCTGTATATGCGACACCCTGTTGGCGATGAAGGTTTTCCATCTATGGGGTGAAGATGCAAGCCAAGCAAGTGTCACCTGCGAGTCGGACCACGCATATATAGCATCAAACGACAGAAGCTCCGAATAAGTTTCTCTCACGGAAGATATTAAATCTGACAGAAGATATGCAGCGCAAAGCTCTAGTCGTGGCAAAGAAACAACACGAAGGGGGGCCACTCTCGATTTAGCCGATACAAGAATAATTTTAATTCGTCCAGAATTTGCAATTAATCTGAAATATATTACACAGCCATAACCTGTTGTACTGGCGTCACAAAACCCATGCATCTCCAAGCGAGATATGCTCTCTGAAATCAGACATCTAGGCAACTGTATTCTGGATAAATCAGGAAGCTCTGATTTGAAGCGACTCCAAGCATCCAAAATGTCTCCACTGACAGGGCTATCCCAATCACATTTTGAAAGCCATAATTTCTGCATAATATGTTTGGCAAGAAGGATAGAAGGTGATAAAAAACCTAACGGGTCAAAAATCCTGGCGATCTGTGAAAGAATCCCTCGCTTAGTATCTGCAGAATTAGTTTCAGAGAAGGAGTAAGAAAAAACATCCAAAGTGGGGTCCCACTGGAGACCTAAGACCTTTATGAACTTGGGACCCTCTGTGTCAAAACTGAGTGGCATTTGTGTATCTGCTGTTGGAACAGCAGCAAGAACAGAAGTATGGTTGCTTGCCCACTTTCGCAATTCAAAACCTCCTCGTTTGAGTAGAGCGATTAACTCTGTTTGTAAATGCAGGGCTTCCTCAATCGATGGGGCGCCTGCGCAAAAATCATCGACATAGATCGATTCCTGAATCAACTTAGCCGCAGCAGGATAAGTTTTTTGTTCTTGACAGGCCAGCTCTTTTAGAGTTCTTAAGGCCAAATATGGTGCAGAAGAAACACCAAAAGTAACTCTATTAAGAGTGAACTCTTTTAATTCTTCATTTCTGGAGAAGCGCCAGAGAAATCTCTGAAATCTTCTATGTTCAGGCTGTATAAGAATCTGACAGTACATTTGTTTGATGTCACAAATAAAGGCTACTTTATGAATTCGAAACTTCAGTAAAATAACAAATAAATCTTGATGAAGCTTTGGACCTGAGAAAAGCGTATCATTCAAGCTTATACCCCTTGAACTCTGGCACTTGCATCAACAAACGCGAAGCTTAGTAGATGTGCTATCTGGTTTCATAACACAATGATGAGGCAAATAAAAGGCTGATAAAGACCTGTAATCAGAAATGCCAACCTCAGAAATATATTGACGTTGCATGTATTCTTTCATAAATTCGGAATAAGCTGTATATAGATGAGGATTTTTAATAAGCCGAGTCTCCAAGGAAATAAATCGTCGGAGGGCCTGTGAATAGGAATCTCCAAAGTCAGGGTCTGTATGCTTAAATGGAAGGGAAACAACAAATCTCCCGGAAATTTCCCGATGAACCGAGTTTTTGTATATATTTTCACATTTGATGTCATCAAGAGATAATATAGGACTAGTTTTAGTAACCTGATCTAACTCCCAAAATTTCTGGAGTGTGAAATCGACCTGAGGTTCAAGGGCGACATGACAACTTAGAAGCGAAGTGTTAACTAGTGGACATTCTAGTCTTCCCTGTAAAACCCATCCAAAAACTGTTTCAAGTGCTGCTGGAGTACCCTGTCTGCCAAAGATACGTCCAGAGCCCAATATAAAAGGTACCAACTCAGCTCCAATAAGCATATCTATTGGGCCAGGTGTGGAAAATCTTTTGTCCGCCAATGTTAAATCTTTTATGTGAGACCAATCATGAGTATTAAATTGTATTTTTGGCTGATTTGAACAAAGTTCTGAGAGAATAATAGATTCAAACGAGAAGGTAGGACCATCTTTATCACATGGTTTTACTAAACATTGGGTGATGCCCTTAGTTGACCAAGATGTTTGATTGTTCAATCCTTCTATAGGTACTGAACAACGACGTCTTTTCAACACCCAAACGATTAAAACAACGTTCACTCATGAAATTAGCCATGCTAGCGGTATCAGAAGAACGCGGACCTTCTGAAAGTTTCCTCGACCATCCTTAACCCTTTCAAGCCCAAATTTTCAAAACTCGAGAAAAAAAATTATTTTCTATTTAACACTCCTTGAGAGGCTTTTATTAATACGAATTCATCAATTTTCACCTGATTACATTTTTTTCATTAAAATTTTGAATGATGCCATATGGCATCAGGGGCTTAAATAAGTAATTTTCAAAGAAAAATAGAGTTTTTCTGGGATATTTTTATTTATCAAACTGACAATCTAATGAGTTGAAAATGGTGTCTTTCTTCATTCATCGTTTATGATATGAAATAAAACAATTTTGTTTTTGTGAGACATAGTGCAATTTTACATTTAATGCATTCCATTCTCGGATATGCCTGGGTACAATTTCGGCAGCGTTTTTTTGGCTCGATATGGCCAGGCCAGTGACCAACTCCATCATATCGAATATCATCGATTGGCTGGAAAGTGAATAATCTCTTTGCTGGAGGTTCAGGTGTGGATCTACATGAGTTTGATGGTGAATTACTTACTGATGGTCTCCCTGGACGTTTTCTTATAGGATTATTATGATATTGCATAAGACCATTCGCAATTTCGGAACGGAAAGTTACAAGTCTTTTTGGTTTCTCATTTGGTTCTTCATATGACGTCTATAGAGAAGCCAAGAGTTGACAATACATATATCAATTAGATGGTAAACAATACGTAGGTAATATCTCTTGACTCCGGATTTGATGCGATATAAGGCAACTAACATATCGTTCAGATCTACTCCTCCCATATGGAGGTTTATTCCGCTATCATCTTTGGTCTTCTTATTTCAATATATTTTTTTTCTGAAGATGACCATCTCTTCACAGTCTCCACTGGTTCTACTCCCTCATACGTTGATATGACATGCACTGATTATTATCGAACCATTTGGTAACAGTTATATTGGAACTTGATTCGGTTCTGAAGTCAAATGATCCACGCCTTCCTTTTTCAAATCTGAGTCAGATTTCAGCTGGCATTGAGGCACCCGAGCAATCCTTACTGTTCCAGCGCTCAAGATACCCATTTCTTTCAAATGACATAGAAGAGAAAAGAAGTGACCAATTGTCGAAAAGTACCTTGAAATTTTTATGTTTTGGTACTTTTCTACGAGTCGTACAACAACGTCACCACTTATGCCCAGTTTTGTAGATTCTTTCACTGTACCTTTTCCAACGTAAATTTCGAAATCGTAACAATTCCACTAATACCAGCTCTGGCGAACATTTTATACCCCACTTATGAGGTTTATTCTTTATATATTGTTTCAAAGAGCTTTTACCCTTGAAGGGAATCATAATTTCATCAATACAGTTGTATTCCTCTGGATCTATCTTTCCAAAATTCGATCTCAGCTTTTCAATCAAAGGTCGGTACTTTGAAAAGTTTATCATAATTCTCCTCATTCCTTTTTTTCCATTTCAGTGTTATCACATAATATGCAGATTATTCCTCCTCGTCCCATTCATCTTCACTATCTGCATTATTGAAAACCTCTTCTGTGGGTTCCGAAAGAAAATCTTGGCTTTAGGATCCAATAATTTGCGTAAATTTTCTATATCTGGTTCATCTTCCTCTTCGAAGTCTAGTTCAACATCAGAAATATCACCCTCGGGATTGAAGAGCGATAGTAATCTTTTCTCCTCTTTTTCAGACAAACCAACTCTACTCATCTGAAAAACACAGAATCAATAATTATCACTTCCAATATTATGTACAAAAAACTCTCGACGCCCACTGACGCCCAAATGGAATCATAGTTTTATAAACTTGTGAAAGTTGTATTTCATCAAAAAAATATTGCTTTATTTAATTGAATGCAATTGAGGAACCGTCGTTTTGCATACATATTTTAAAAAAACATGAAATTTACTCACCTTGACAGAAAAAAAACGTTCCGAAAATGGTAGATATTCACTCGATAAAAGTACACAAAGAAATGTTTAGCACTAGAATACTGCACGAGTAGAACAAACTGAAGTAGTAATTATCTTGATGGCACTTAAGATAACAACGAACCGAACGGTACCGAAAATATTCGAATCGGACCTCAGAATTCTGCGCACTAATGGTTGAAATATGGAAATGCCATATGGCATCATCGGGCTGGAGAGGGTTAATATCAACTTCGGTAGTAGAAAGCAGGACAGTTGATTGTATCAAATTGAAATCAGAGGTGCTGCATTGCAGTGCGACCGTGTGTCTTTGGGACCAGAATTAGGAAATGATGTCTCCGTTGTATTCTGGGCCCCAATTTTCGTCAAATCATTCGCGACTATTTTAGATGCATCAGTTTTTCGACCATATAAATGCAGCGTTGTATGATGCTGATATGACATATTTGCAAGTTATTGATGATGGACAATTTCCTACATGATGTGACCCACGCAAGCAGTTTATACAAAGGTTATTACGTTTCACAAAAGCAAATCTGTCATGTGCAGTTTTGGCCAGAAAGATGTGGCACCTATGTAAAGCGTGTGAAGCTGAGCAAACTATACATTTTTGCTGATCGTCAGACGACGTTAAATAGGCTGAAGTTGTTGAAGACCTCTTGAAGAGAGGGCCTTTATTTCTATCCAAAGTGGTAACTGAGGGGTTGTACCTTTATGTTTCGAAATTGGTGATGATGATGATGCTGATGGCATCATGCATTGTACAGATTCCAAAGCCTTGCAATGATTAGTGAGAAATGTTGTGAGAATTTTATATGTAGGCATGTCAGTCTTGCTATGCTCAAGCTCAAAATCTGTTCTAGTTTTAGAGTCTAATTTTTGCAACAAAATATTGAACATTACGAAATCCCATGAATCAGTATCGAATTTCAAAACATTGAGTGCAGCAAGGTTTTCCGAAAATATGTCTAATAAATGTCTCAACTCCTTAGAAGAAGGTTTCTGTAAAGATTGAGCCATATAAATTTCATTAAAATAGGTTGTGGCTAAAAAACGTCTGTTCTGATATCTACTAGTGAGTGCATCATACGCTATTTGATAATTGTCCTCAACCATAGGAATAGCCTTTAATAAATTGAAAGGTTCGTTTCTCAAGGATGTCAACAAATAATGGAATTTTCGATCTTGCTCAAACTTGAATTATTATGAATAATGCTATTGAATAAATCGAAAAAAGAAGGCCACATTTTCAAATTACCTTCAAAAACAGGCAAGTTTATCTTGGGCAATTTTCCCTTTAAGCTATTACCCGAACCAGAAGGGTTAGACTGTGAAGTGGTAGAATGAGAATCTCCAACAGATAGCTCTAATTTTTTACTCCTAATCCCATACACATATTTATCTGCCAGAATTCTGATTTTATCTTGCTCATCAAATTGCTTATCGTCAGCAACCAATGAAATTATTTGGTTGTGAACCTCTTGAAATTCTTCAATATAATCTCAACAAATTCTGTTCTAGCAGAAAAATTTTGTTTATAAAATTGATCATTCAACTGATTAACTCCATATTCATATATTTCCTTTAAACGATTCAAAGGTGTTTTACGTTTCAGTGCCAATTTATTTATTTCCGCCGACATTATTCTAATTCCAGTGAAAAATGGAAATAAATCACTAATCACGAAGTTACGTTAATATTTCAATACAAACAATTGAAATAACCGTATTAATAACAAACGAAGAACGTTCAGATTCCCAAAGGTCGATATAAATTGCAAAATTCCCAATATAAATTCCGAAAGAAACGAAAAATATGATAAACTACGCCCTAAAGAGTAGTATTTTATAGTGTAGATATTGAAAAGTTTATTCTTATTTCAGATGAAACACTGTTCAAGTGGATTATCAAATTATATGGACCTTTTTTGGTTACGTTCAATAATGTAAACAAAGCCCGTGACTGTCGATAGCGTTTGACGAATGCAGAGCAGATGACTCCGTGATTGTCGGTACGCAAATGAGACAGAGATATGAAACTGAAAGAACGAATCTATAATTGAAATCGCGCACACTTTCGGTTGGATGACAATATATTATGCGCAATAATTAAAATTAAGAATGTGTATTCTTGAACGCGAAATTACAGCAACGGTCAAAATGGCCGCCTTTAAATGAAGACGAATTTTCTGAAAATTAATTGCGAGTGAATTAACTGATACAAACCGGCTCGATAGGGCCAAAATGTCGTAAACAGACTTTTTCTCGAAGGACCTTGATAATAATAAACGAAAATTTTCTTTATTGCGAAACACCCTCAAATTCTCGGACTTACCAGCTTGTGATTGTGGTAATCCTTGAGAGCGCTCTCACCATACACTGCAGAACTCCACTTCTTTCACCATATACTGCAGAATTCCACTTCAAATTTTGTGATCGTAAAATCAAAATAAAGTTTCCCAAATTTGGAATTGATAAGCCGTCGATAGCTGTATTGTATACGTTCGCATTCAAATTCTCGAAGCATACTGACTTCCTTGGCCTTGCGTATCGCAACACTGTTCTGTCAAAAAAAAGAAAAGCGTTTCGCATGTTTATAAACAAACCCGAAATTTAAATTAATGAATAAAAGAAAATAGGGGAGTAACCCTGTTTACAACAGAGTCACACAGGAATCTGAATGGATAGTGGAGAATTCTCGATGATGATGGTTTTGGGCAGTAAAGAACTTCAGAAAAAACTTACAGAATATCCAGATGAGGAGCTCGGACACATCCTCTTTTTTGAGTGTCCTTGGATGCTGGTCGACTCATGGCTTCCAATTGTTGTTCATTTCCATTTTATATTTAATTATTTCTGCAACAAAAGAAAAACAATTGAATGGGAATATTTATGATTGCAAAACGATGTGATTATATACTCTAAACATGCGAATTTTCGCATCGGAGTGGATGATTAGATATCGTACAATATAATGATAAATTTTTTCCACGTTTTTCACAGATAAATTACAAACATTAGTATAATCTATCGAAGTAAACAATGATTCCAGAGAAGCTCTAGACTAAGTATCGTTTATACATGGTGTGTGTAAATGTTTGTTCAGATCGACAAAAGTAACAGTAGGAACACCTGATTTTTAATATGAGACTCTAAGATCCAAAGTAAAACCTTCTTCTGTATGATTTTCAAGACATTATTTTCTCTACATAATGAATATAAAACACAGTGAACACAGATTTAAAAAAAACAAGTAAGTATACCTAAATAAAGAAGATTAATTAAGCAGACAAAAAGCTATGAAACATATTAACACCCAGTTCGATAGAATTGTGTACTTCCTTGAAACCAGAGTGGGAACTAGAAGAAAACACAACAACCTATAACTTCATTTTACTCCCACACAACTTTCAACAACTGACGGACAACATTTTTCATTCGAGTTTTCGTGGAACAATGTATCACAAGTAGTTTATGTGTGTAACCCCCTATGAAAGGGTTCGCAAAGCATGTTACCAAACTTCGAATAATTTGGGTGACCCGAGACAGTAGAAATACTACCTACAAACTTTCCCTCAACTTCTAAGTGATAAGTCACAAAAGGTCGGACTTAGAGTATCTAATTCATTGCCTTTTCTATACCTACCCCGAATATATATACCCCACAAGGCATGACTGGAAATATTATGATCTACACATTAAAGTGGGAATTCTGGTTTACGTAGGTGGTTCCGAAAACTCTTCAAATATTCAGGGAAAACTAAAAAAATTTATTCCACTATCGTCAAAAGTAGTCTCTGAAATCAGACAACGTTGCAGAAAACTAAAGTTGTCTAATAAACGTTATAAGAACGTGGTTCGTAATCCCAAAATGATAACTACTTTGTATGTAGTTATTTCAACGTAGTCGCGACGACTATTACAACTTTAGTCATGCTTAACGTCGCGATTACGTTGTAAGGAGGTTAAGTAAGGTTACCTGGCTTTGGCAGGTAAACGGTATTAAAGAGGTGTAAAATACTGATCTAATTCGTCAAATAATAAAGTGCAATTTTTTGGTATTACCTTCAGAATATCATAAAATATCACGTCATTAATTGCCAGACTCTTAATATCGTGGCAACCCCTTGCCAGACACCCTTACTACTTACGTATAGTAAAAAGCTGATTTTTATATACAATACTTGGCTAATAATTAGATAATGAGAAGAATTGAGTTTGCGGCTGGTTCTAGGTGAAAACATTATAACAAAAGTAACTTGAGTTAATTTTGTACTCCTCTGAAGATGGTTGTGATACCAAAACACGTGTAAGTTTTCTGAATAAACTGTGAAAATATAAACTAAGTGTACTTTCAATATAAATAATTAGATAATGTTTCCTCATTAGCAAGACATTTTTGATAGTTCCAACCCTTTGCCAGACAATAATGTAGTTTAGCTGCATCAGGTGCGAGCGCGAGACAGTATGTATATATATGAGTGGGTACGAGTGAGACGGCATGATGATGATGATGCAAATAAATTTTTTGGTTGTTATCAATAAAACGAATTAAAATTTTTAACAATTTTTAGTTTGTAGCATCGAATGTCTTTCCTTCAGATTTTTTCGAGATTCACTAAATTATTAATTATATGAATCTGTAGCAAAAAATTTATTTGCATAAGTCATTATAATCATGCCGTCTCACTCGCTCCCACTCATATATACTGTCTCGCGCTCGCATCTGCAGCTAAACTACATTATCGTCTGACAAAGGGTTGGAACTCAAAAATGTCTGGTTAATGAGGAACATTATCTAAGTATTACTTAAGTATTGTAAAAAAAATCAGCTTTTATACTATTACGTAGAATTTCATATAATTTAATGAACATTAAGGGTGTCTGGCAAGGGGTTGTCACGATATTAATTGTCTGGCAATTAATGACGTGATTTTTGATGATTTCTGAAGGTAATACCAAAAAATCACACTTTATTATTTGACGAATTTAAATCAGTATTTTACACCCCTTTAATACAGTTTACCTGCCAAAGCCAGGGAAACCAAAACTTCATAATGGTCCATCGTTCTTACCTGTGTCTGGGGTTCACGGGCTCTTGGACTATCAACCAATAAGAACGTTAATTTTGGAGGATATTGTGGTGGTCGTCGTTAAAATGCTACTTGGGAGATTTCATAAGATTGGTCGTTTAAACGAGTTATGTTAAGTAATGGTGAAATAAACCAAATTCAAAGATTAATTGCTTCAGTTCTTAATTGTTTCTATTGTTCTTGTTGCTTTACTTTTTTCTTTCTACGGACATGAAAGTCAACCAGGTTAATCTTTAAATAGTCCAGACGGTATTTAGTTTTTCAAAACCAGCGCGCGCAAAAAGTAGTCTCGATCTAAACCTTCAATTAAAATTTCTAGCACGGTATATCGCAACATTTATCTCGAATCGTAACAAATGAAAACTTGTTTTCGTGTTTCACCATCATTTAAGAACTCACCAAAACTTGCATAATTCTGCTGATTTAAAAATCGATTATGTGTAGTATTCGAAACACGATGCTAAATTATAAGGGTTGATAACCCTTCTATATGTTCCCCATTCTGTATTACTTTTGGCTTTGGTCGTGCCACTTCTCATAAAATGCAATAAAGATCTTACTTCTTGGGAATATATTGTTTGAAACTCGAGGAAAATCCATATTTTTGTTCCATTGATGAATTCTCTCATACCATTCGTGAATTGTACTTGGTTTATGGTTATTAATGTGATTTTTTTCATGACGGGACATAATTCAATTGTTATTTCGTTTATTTTCGTCAATTTTGCCATAAATTTCATTTAGTTATGTTGGTATAGGTAAATATGTTTATTTATATGACACTAGCTTTTACCCGCGACTTCGTCCGCCTACCGACCCTCTAAGATAGAAAAGTGATCAAATACTAACTTGAAGTCAACAACTTCAACTTCAACACTCAATTAAAAAAAAAACATCAATATCATTTCAGTAGCTATGGCGTCATGCGCTTCTTGACACGATCACGCTAGATTTCCGCGAGGTATTTGCCCGCCGTAAAAAGTAGCCTGTGTCCGTGCCTAGGATCCTATCTTATATTAACCAAGTCTTATAAAAATCCGTTCAGACGTTAAGGCGTGAATGAGGTTAACTTTTAAAACAAACGATTAAAAATCACTAACTTAATTAGTTTCTACCTTTTGCCTACGCCTCAAGTACTATAGCCTCAAGTACTATAGCCCCTATCCTTTTTTAGGTTACTATCTATCACCTAACTAAATTTCATCAAAATCCGTTCAGCCGTTTAGGCATGATAGAGCAAAACTCCCAGCAAAAACCATAAAAAAATCACTAACTAATTCAGTTTTCTGCCTACTTCCTACCCTCTAAGTACGATGACGTGATCATTTTGATCTTATATCTGTTTTTAGGTAACCATCTATACCTTACTAAAATTTCATCAAAATTGTTCAGCCGTTTAGACGTGAAAGAGCAAAAGTCCCAACAAAAACGACTAAAAATCACTAACCCAATTTAGTTTTCTGCCTACTGCTACCCCCTAAGAACGATGGCGTGATTATTTATAGCCTATGACCATTTCTAGGTTATCATCTATCACCATACCAATTTTCATCAGAATCCGTTCAGCCGTTTAGGCGTGAAAGAGTAACAGACAGACAGACAGAGTTACTTTCACATTAATAATATTAGTATGGATTATCAGCCAATTTGGTTAAGTACAGTCGAACTTTGATTTGTCAAACTTCAATAAGTTAATATTTTGATAACTCGAATCAAATTGCTTAGCATTAGCGCCATTTCTAATCAATCTTTTTCATTAACTCGTCTTGGTAACTCGAATTTTTTGGCAGATCATGATTCGAGTTATAGAAGTTCAATTGTAACTGTAGTTTGTTGTTGATAACTTAAAAGGTTAGTCACATTTTTGTCTGTTCTTCGATCTCGAAATAATTCAATTTTAAGTTCCACATTTTCGGATCAAAATTTCGAAGAGAACCTTACGATGTATCAAAATAGTGAATATACTACATGAATGCATGGACTCACTATAAGATTACTGAGTTTGGTCTCGTTCTTATAGAAAATAATCGAGATATTGTATTTCCAAACTTGCAGTGTAGATGTCAAAAATTTCAAGAATGTTTACATAACTTGGCACCAGTGCATGGCAGAGAAATTTTTCCTTCGACCTCAAATAAAAAGGGGATTTTGAGGTGTACGAAATTGATCATTAATTATCCATTTTAATGCACAGTATTCAGAAGCACTACGAGAAATGTCAAAACTCTACTGGAACATACAGTGACTTTATACAAGACAGTGGCGACACGCTCATGTCTTAATTTCTATTGGTAGTTGGATGTCACGTAGTGAATTCCGCCATTAAGAGGCTAACTGTGTTTGTTTTTTTTTTGGAAACACAGAACAGAACAGCAGAATAGTGTTCTGTGCACAGAACCATAGAAATTATAAATTGTTAGGTTAGTATCATAGAAAAAATGAGAATGTCTATGGTTAGTATATCTATGCAGTGCATAGTATGCACCATAGAAACTTTGAAATTTAATCTACAATATTCTGACATAAGCCTCTTAATGGCGGATTTCGGCTCCGTGTCGTCACTGTCTTGTATAAAGTCACTGTAGTGGAACATAGAGACATAGAAATTCTATTATGTCAAATGTATGTCTTGTGCAAAGTGAGAATGTGATTCAATCAAGAATTCATACACAATTCATATTGAGATCGTCGAAAAAATCTTGTAATCAACCTAGTTATTAATCGAGCGACTAATAGTCTCGAACTTCTTGACCATTAGTCGTTGTCTTTAATAACCTAGTTGATTAAATAAGTAAGTTATACTGCGAATTTGGTATTGAATCGACACATAAATAAAAATATAGGTAGTTCCATTTGAAATAAGGAAATATTTATGCGTTTGAGTCATCCTCAAGGCTCCACTTAAGATTTCAGAACGAAATATTCACTGGTTCTCCAAAAACGTCTAATCGCCCAACTTAAAAGGAAAACCGTGTATATTGATGAGTAAATACTTTTCTAAAATTAATTTTTTCTTTCGAAAAGACCTTGTATCATATCATAGCATATCAATATTGAATAAAACTGATGCAAAAAATATTACATTCAGCTATGCGAGGACATGGTAATATGGGTTCGTGGAATATTTATTTTATTGTTCCTTGCCATGTCTCCTTTTTTCTCCTACTCGGCTAACATGAAATAGAAACGTAGCTTGAAACTGATATTTCTGACGGCAATGGAATTGGAAGAATTTCTACCACAAAAGATCGAAAACTACCTCGTAATGGAATCGTTTCACGTTCTCCAACTAAAAGGAAAAATGACCTGAATAGAAAATACGAAGACCTCTGGTTCATCATCTTTTTGATCCATTATTTAGGAGAGATGCTCTGCATTATTTGACCTCTCTATTGATTTTCCCCTGATATGACTGGGGAATTCTTTTGTGAGCTGAAAAACAAATTCGGGTAACAGGTAACCCCTAAGTATCTCCGAGGAATACTTCATCACTTTTTTCCATTCTATATTCGCTCACAACCTTTGTTTCTCCAAAAGGATTCGAAAAATCGCAGGGGCCTCTACTATCTTCAGTGCGAGAAAGTCGTTAGGATTCTGCTATACAATTATTTTTTCACCAATTTGGGAACCCCAGAGCAATTCCTTTGTTCTGGAGAATTTTTTGCGTTTCTGTTTTTGTAATACTACTCCAGAACGTGAGATGAGCAATTTCAACTGCACAATTTATAATTTGTTTTTCATTATTGTTATCCTTATTTCGAATGGGCAGGATTTCACATTTTGTGGACAGAATAACTACTACAAATTAATTTTTTCTGGTGAAAACGCAAAGATAGAAACTTGGAATGAAACAATTCAAGGTGTGACATAGTCGACTCAAAGCTTATATTGGAGTGCCGAAGAAAACTCAATGAGGTAGGCAAGAGAGCAAGTTCTATTCTATCTGGGTTGTTGGACAATCAGGAATCGGAGACTTTAGCCAAAAAGGAGCAGAAACATCACTTATTAGCCCAGAACCCCTTAGTGATATAGGCACATATAAGAAAGAGTTTCTGAAGTGGGAAGAAGTGAGAAAAAGCACTCTGGAGGCAGTGGTGACTCGTCAGATTTCAATCAGAGAAGAGGGTTCCTGACAGCCGCTGGCATTCATTATACCATTCTACGCAGAACGAATGATTATGAGCCGAATTGATAATTAAATTTGCTGGTCGAGGTGTCTTAATTACGTGAGTTATGAAAGTTTTTCTTCGTAAGGCATTTTACTGAATACAATATTCAAAATAAAATCTACAGGATATTGTCTTTCTTTAAGTTTACTTTGAGCATAATTCTCACTTCTTGTTTGCATTTCCATCTTTCTTGCTGAAAAATTAAAATTTTATCTACAAACTTTTCCGGAAAATGTCACAGAACCACAAACCGCACGCTGAGAGGATTCATGCTTCGTTAATAAAAACTGAGGAAAACAAAAACAGCTGATCTCCATCCACGATCGCCGGGGTTGATTCGGGCCGATCGGACCTTCAGTTTCGGCTAAACTCGTTCACTTCACCTAGAAGCGAAAATAATGCCGCGGAGCCGGGCCTCCGACAAATGATCTACAGCTTGAATTTCGAGTGGTTCCCGAACCGCTCATTTGAAGAAGTTTGAAATGTTACATTCTAACGAATCTCGACTCGTGGAGGCGGACATCCTTCGCTAAGCGGTTTGCCTGCTATCCGCTACGGAGTATTGTGTGTTGCGGATAACGTATGAATTTTTTAGATCGCTGAGTAATAAACAAATGTTTATTACTTTGAGATTTGGATAGTAGATGAAATGATGGAAATAATACAGATATAGAAATGTGATTATTTTTTATGTGAACTTTAATTTAAAATTTATTAAAATGCAGTGAAATTAGGGAACGCCCGGTCTCCTCTGAGCAGCTGTCACTACTTCAAGGAATCCATCATTCGGAAAAGTTCTTTCAGAATTTAAAAATTAGTATTTGGATCTCAGAAGGAATAAGTTACACCTCCTCACTGGCTTTCTAACAGGATATTGTCGAGGTAGGAAGCATATGACAGCTTAGTCATTGGAAGCGGATCTAGCTTCTTCAGATACTGGAGTTCATAAGGGCTATGGAACTTTACTAGAGTTATAAAAATAGCTCTGATGGATAGCACAATAGTTCATAAGGTTGCAGTGTAATGTAACCCTCTTCCATCTGCAATCCACACTTTCATTTAAATTCGAAAAATATTGGAAAATTTCTCAACTGGTCAAATTATACTGCTCGCATTCCCACATGAAAAATGTATAACCATTTTCGCAGTACCAAATATCACTGCTCAACTCCAATGCTCATTCTACCAAAACCTCAAACATGTCTTTTGCCTTTTCCTCGTCAAAAACGCCATCATAAAGAACCTCTTCAGTTCAAAACCCACAACCATTATTCGGAAATAATGCCATCGAAACCCCGGTTGTAAAAGGGAACGCTTCGTTAATAAGGTCCAATTATAAATTTTAAATGAGGGTCAAACATCAAATCCTAATCCAAATGGAAAAACTTCACTACGCTACGCCGAGGTTTGGAGAGGTGAAAAGTCATTATTGTAGTAGGAAGTCCCAGCTTGTTCCTCTCATTGCAAAGTTTTCCGCTAAACTAATATTTATACCTTTGAGTTCTGTGGAACGCTGCCGGTCTGAATCCTTGCTACAAATTTTAACGCAATTAGAGCAAGAGTGTCTTACGGAGGACTATTATCCTTGCCATAATTGATTTTATTTGAGTTTTAAGAGGTCGACGACCTAGAATGGTATCATTTTGCCACTATTCTGTGCGAGACAATATTCGAAGAAGTCCTGGGATTATATGGAATTAAAATATGAAAAGATTTCCTCGGTATTATCAAAATTGATTCATTTAAAGAAGACTTATATGCACAGGAGAGATTTTGGCAAATGAATAGAGTAATATCAAAATGTTTGAGTCGGTACGATTTGGTTATTTATGATCATAGTGAAAATATAAATGTTCTATTATTGTTATATCTAAAGGGTTTTCCAATAAGAGGTGTTATTTTGAATAGCCTGCTATTTCGGTAATGTCACGTTTGAAGCTGTCATTTTTTGAAATTTGACAAGTGGAAACTACGCCTTTAATGAAAATGGATCGATACACGCTTCAAGAACGCATTGAAATTATTAAAATTCACTATAAAAATGGTAAAAATTTGGCAGAGACGGTTCGTGAGACTCGAACATTTTTGGGTCGTCGCGAACCACCTTGTCGGACCGCAATGAAGAAATTGGTGGAAAAATTCGAGCTGTTGGGACAAGTTAGTGATGTGAAGAATAAAACCAGTGCACGTCGTTTAAGACAGAGTTATCTCCCGAAGAGGCAATCACAATTGGCCACCGAGATCTTGTGATTTAACACCTTGCGACTTCTTCCTTTGGGGCCACGTGAAAGAGAAGGTCTACGCCAATAGCCCAGAGTCGATTCAAGACCTCAAAGATGGAATTCGTGAGGCTATCGAGGACATAGGCAGCCACTTTGCGATATGGTCCTCTAGGCGTGGTCGTGGTGGTCATTTGCTTGATGTTATGTTTCACTATTAACGGCATAGCTTTTTCTTTATAATGAAATAAACATCCGATCTTTTATATTGAAAAATGGCATTTTTCTTTGAATATCAAAATAATACTTTTTATTGGAAAACCCTTAATTAACTCCATTCATAATCCTACACATCCAAACACTTATGCCCGTACTCAAGTCGATGCTCCGTCAGATCTCAATCTCATACTTAGCCGTTCTCGGCGGAGACGAGCTCGCATGCTTAGCGACGATCGTATCTCATAAACAAACCTTCGGCAAAACTCGGCGGAGAATTCGAACATCGTCGGAATCTGGTTATTTTCACTTTTATCTGTGGAATCACTGCTGAGTTGCCACGGAGATCTGCCATTTACATTTTGAAATTTCAAATTGGATATTTGTGCGTTTCCATATTTTATTTGCGTTAGTCTGCTTATTGAAGTAAAAAATGGCCAAGATAATTGCATTCTCATTAAATTTTCACTTTCTTCGACATAATCGATGAATTCTAAAAATTCAAAATCTTCGCGCTACATTTTGAAGTTTGAATATTGACAATTCGTATGACAGTTCGACATCCGAGCACGTCTCAAGGTTGGTCGGTACCTGATCATCGACGAAGTATTGCTTGAGTACCGAGTACGTCTATGAGATGAAAAAGGAATGCTTGAGAACTGCTTGAGTACGAGAACTGACGGAGCATCGACTATGAGTACGGACATTGACTCTTAATGCGTTTGTCAGTTCTCAGTTTTTCAGAAAATAATCAGAGAGAGACAACCATAATATTTGTTCATTGGAACATCCTTCGCGTCAAACGAAAGCGAAACATAGCACGTGAATCTGTCTAGTATAGCATTTTCTAACTGCACGGCCAAATACTGTCTTTAATGCATTGAATATCGTACGTTTTCAATGTGAATTTCCAAACCTGTATGTACCTATACAATTTTTGGTCAGTTAATTTTCAGATTTTGATTTAGTTAGATCAGCTCTACTATGTATCTTGAGACTTCAATGCTGTTCTCACATTGTACTTATTTTCAATTCTTCTAATCTTTCAGATAACCCTTCAACATATGGTTTTACATTTGTAGGTTGTTGTACTGTACTATTGTTCTATACTTTGTTTCACTACCTACAATTATCCAAATCGAGAATGCTGTTATGAGTTCTTGCAGGCGGTGACAGTTCATGCATGTGTACAAAAAAATATTTATTACAGTCGACAAAACTGCATGAACTTCCAAATTCAGCCAACCATCCATCTTCCCGAGATAATGTTGGCAACATCCATCATCAAAACTGATGGCAAATGATGCAAATTTTCATTTCCGGTCATAATTTCGACTTCACCTGTATTCAATCCACGAAAAGTTAATATTTCATTGGACTGGAGTCCTTGACGAAGCTTCATCGATCCACTTCGCTATTTCTATACACCAGAATAGCTCCCTAAGTTCGGAATAAATTTTATACATGATAAATGTCGATTATATGACAGGAAGAGTTTAATATCTGCCTCATCCATGCAAGGAATAATAATCTAGACTAGAGTCTCGTGTGGGATGTTACAGTCTTATTTCCGACTTGTAATAGATATATGAATTTTTAATGATTACGTGATGCCAGCGCCCTTTATGGCTTATAATTATATGATGGCATGACGTTAAAACAGACGGGTAACGAATGTACCTAGCTGTTCTTAAAATAGTTTTAATTCTAAGGACATATGATTGTCAATCAATGAAAGTCGATAAGCTATCAAGGATAGATTTGAAAATGAACAGATTTAATGGTAACTATTTCAATATGAGTGACCAGCAATGAGTCATTGAGTCTTCTTGAACTACATTTGTGAAACCAACAAGCCACATTTTTACTATAAAAACACAAATTCACTGCTCCAATTTAGCCCATAAGTCACCTTCGAACATTCAAATAACTATTCGATCAGTTTCATTTCAGGTATGTATATTCAATAATTAATGCAGAAACATCGAAATTCTAGAGGCACCACATATCCACAAATTTTGAGGAAAGCCCGCCGTTTTTAATAGTAGATTTGGCATTGCCGCAGATTTATTCTCGTGAATATGATACGATGCCTTTCCGTATATCCCGCCATCATTAGATATGTCATTCGCCGAAGAACGGAGCAGTGGTGCCAAACTTAAAATGAAGAACGGCGGGATTTCCTTAGAATTTGTGGACATGTGATACCTCTAGAATTTTGATGTTTCTGCATTATTATTGAATATAAATGCAATGAATCTAATCGAATAGTTATTTTAAAATTCGGAGATGATTACAGATTAAATGGGAGCAGTGAATTTGTGGTTTTATAGTGAAAAAAGCGACGTGAAGATGGAACATTTTTGGTACTTTGGGGGTCCATATTTTCTTAACTGAGACAGACCACAACCTGTTGGTTTCGTTAGTGTTGTTCAGGAAGACTCAATTAATGCAATGAAACCGAAATCTGGTCGACATCTGCTGGTTACCGAAATTCGATATTCACAATAAATTTCATTTTCATGAGTTCTTTGTCAGAAATAACTTGAACTCTTATTCAAGGTATATTCTAGACTTGCAGGAAATAGTTGAAATTATGTATTGATGCCAAAATATTTCAGGATATTCGATTATTTCAGGAGATGATTCTGCATTCATAAATAATGAAATTGTGCTATATAACTTTTTTCCGCAAATGCTTCGTTTTCTGTGATACAGGGTTCGAAGTTTCACTTTAAAACTTACAAAATAAAGAACGCAACTAAAATATTTCATACTTACAATCATTTTTAAATTCTTCGTTCAATTTGTGACAATTTTTTTTTGACGGGGCCATTTTTTCAGTCAGTTTTTAAAACTTGAAGTGGCTGCTGCTGCAAATAATCAGTTAATTTTTTAACGATCTGCTATTTCCTCAATTGATCACATAGCAAAAAAACAACAATAAAAAGGCATACTTCAATCGAAAATAGTGAAAACCTGAAGAATAGAATAATAATCACTCTAAATTCGTGAATTCCAGCAGCCATATTGAAAAGCTTCCTTATTAAAAGAAGATCCTTTATATACTCCGTTCACGAAAGGTTGAGCCGTCGGTTGGCTATGGAAATTTGGCATATTCCACTGTGTATATTAAAATTTTAGGTTATGTAAGTTATTTTCTTGTCAGATTGATACGCAATGTTGTCAATATTGCATAGAGTTCTCTGATAACTCGCAAGCTCGTCGGACGAGGCCGGATACATTCCGCAACGTTGACTTTATTTTACGTTATGACAGCAAATACTGCCAACTTCAGATAAATAAAGAAATGCCTACTATGCGCTCAAACTTTCGTGAACGGACTATATGTCATATTTTGCACCAGTCCTCTCTCAACGAAACTGTTTTACACCTTCCACCAAATCTTGGAAAAGTCTCCATTCAGTAGATTTTCAATGGTCTAGACTCATTGATTTCTTCATCGCCGAGAGGTATAGAGGTATATTTCTTTTTAAAAAGAGCGGTCAAATAGAAACAGGAATGATGTTTGCCGTAGAAGATTAAATACCGACAGTCTGAGGGCTGTTCAGCGTTCACGATTGTGCAATCTAATAAATTACACGCTGTTAGCCGTTGTTTGCAGGATTTATAGTGGTAGAGGGTATTTTGAAGGCGAAAGCAACAATGTGAATTGTTTGACATAGCATAAATAAACAATGGAAACGGATGGAATAATAACAGCCTGACCAATTGAATCACAATAACATAATGGGACTGAAATCTGAATGTTTTTTCGTTTTTTTCGGTTACATTTGGATTGTATACAGTTTTTTCACAGTAATTTCATAGCAAATAATCGAGATTATTCGTATGATTGTCGAGAGAATGGATGGATATCGCATGTTTGTCCCTTTCTTTAGATACAGGGCCGCTCTAAATATTAGTTTTGAAGACGATAAGCGTGCTATTCTTCTGCCAAAATCTCTGGAGGTTGAACATTTTAGAGTTGGGAGTTTTTCTAAAGTCAAAAAAGAAATATTAAAAAAAACTTAAGAAAAACCCAGAGCAGGAAGTTCAGAGCGCTCGTTCTTTGATGGAGTAATAAGACTATTACTTCAAATTTCATATGGAATTTGAGATTGATAGCAACTATAGGTATAAATGCAGAATTTTTCACAATGGGAATTATATTCTGAGAATTATTCAAGAGATATGTAAAAATAAATAATTAAAATAATCCCCTTGAAATTTTGCGTGAACATTCAGTATATCAGTTTTCATTCTCAGAATGAATTTCACTCGAATCGGATATTCTGTTATGGAAATAAAAAGATTCTTTTTTCAATATTCCAATTGAATTTTATTATGTTCTATTAACACTGTGGCCAGAAAATTCTGCAAGAACATTCAGTGAATCAATCTCTATTCCTTAAATAAATTTCATTTTGCATGAAGAAGGTCATGACCATCTTGCATATCGCCGCAACATTTCACTTTGATGGGTTTCGTTTTGTCTGAGATATTGGGGAACAAAAATTTTGAATGACCATATTTTATGGAACACCTTGTACGATTTGGCTGGTTAACGAACTCAACCGAGTCATTTGGGAATCGAACTCACCCTGAAAATTTCAAGTATCTAGGACAATTCCCTTGAAAATTATTGTTCTAACCATAGAGATAGAATATTCTATCTCTATGCCCTACGGACAGAATTGAATTTGACCACGAATTCATCATCAGGGAGTCTAACCCTATCGTTTGAGACCATTCACTGCTTGAAATTCTAAAATTACAGTCATTTGGGCAAAACGATATATCACCCGTTTAAGTAGAACAAGTGCTCAAAAATTACAGTATGTTCAGGGCATAGAAAGTTTATATTTCACCAAATTCCATGAAAAAATTCTACTAGGAACTGTCTTCAGATCTGTAAAACCCACAGATTCAATGAGTGGCTTTCCTCTCTAGATATGAACTTAAATTTCGGAAAAAGAATGAAAACCGTTAAATGAAAAATAACATAGGTAGGTAAGTTAGAGTGAGTTTGTACAGAAAACAAAATTTGGACGAGTTAGTTCGGTATTTTAAGGACATTTACATACTGTGATTATCACATTTTGAAAGTACACGGAATATTCTGATATGACGAACAAAAATAGCATATTTGAATACATGTATTAGGAATAATGAAGGCAAATAATCATGAGTAGAAACATAAATTATTTAGGTTCTCTTCTGATGATACGTAACAATGATATCATATATGTGACTTTTGTGGGAGTTTTCCTAATCTACGGGAAAAAATGTGATTAACAGTGAATCCATCATAATTATGCCCACAGTTTTGACGACGTATCATGTCGACAGTGACTGATAAGACTGGCATATGGAGATTGAATTTCATCCAGGCATCGGGATGTTTACTTATTTTGATAGACACCTAATCATGATTGATACATTGGCCACTACCTATATGTCTATTTTGAAGTTCAAGGTAGCTCAATTTTTTTACAGCGGGGCCAAACGGAGAAAATTTTTACTGGTCGCAAAAGACTTATTCACCAACGAAATCCTTCAAAAAAGCTAGCATACAAAATTTTGTGTTCATTAACATTATGGAAATGTTTTTTCTACTAACTTGATGAAATTGATATTTTAGTTAATCTATAGTAATTTTTTTCGAAAGTTTTGTTGTTTTAATTAAAGTTTTTTAATCATGACTTAGCGATAATTTAAGGACATCAAATATACCTAATTTCATCGAGAAAAACACCCACATTGGGGAGTTTACTCCCTCAGTTTAGAAGTGGCACTCATTTTAAATTTACTTTTTTATTTTGCTGACCCTTCCAAATTATCGATTTTTTGGACATAAATGTGTGAAAAAAATTTTTTGAAAGATGATACCTACTTTACCAACTTTTAGTGGAAAAATATGAAAACATTTAACTTTAACAAATGTCATGAAAAAATTCTTTGAAAAACTTTCAGTAAAAAATTTACTGATTTTCTTAGGAAAACCACAATAGTACAAGAACTAGCACATTGAAGTATAATTTTTTTTCAATGATCTAACACGCAAGGATATTAGGTACAAAATGATATCAACATAATTTCTGTAAGTTACATAATTAGTAAGTTATTGCTGTTCGAACCTAACCCTTAAGAAAATTGATAAAATAAAATAAAACTCAGTTTAATAGTACTTTCGATAATTTTCAATGATCAAACAAACAAATTGATCATAAAAATGCTCAAAATGACCGTCTCTGATTTGTAGACAGGCAGCAGCCCTCATGACGACCTGAAGTAACAAAAAAATTTTGGAGCGCTCGCGTAGTGGTCATGTTGGAACAGCAATAACTCTCAAATATTGAAACTTACAGAAATGATTTCGGTGTTGTTTTATAGCTAATATTCTTGCGTGTTGAATCATTGAAAAAAAAAGTATACTTCAATATGCTAGTTCTTTGTACTATTGCCGGATTCACTAAGAATATCAGTACATTTTTTTACAAAAATTTTTTAAAGAATGTTTTTATGGCATTTTCAAACTAAATGTTTTCTAATTGTTCTACTTTGATGAAAGGTTGTAGTATCATCTTTCAAAAAACCTTTTTTCAAATCTGTAGGACCTTTATGTCCGAAGAAATCGACATTATTTGGAAGGGTCAACGAAAATAAAAAAGTAAATTTAAAATGGGGGCTACTCCAAAACTAAGGGTGTAACTTTCCAATGGTGGTGTTTTTGTCGATAATATTGGGTATATTTGATGATCTTAAATTATCGCTAAGTAATAAAGTCATTGCTTTCCTACATGTTTTCGAAATGGATTAGTTAAAGTGAAAAAGGGACAAAAAGTTAAACTCCCACTTCGAAAACACAGTGTTTGCAATATCGATCGTAAATTCCTTTGTTAACAGAAAAAACACCTCCAAAACTGTCAACATATCGAGACAAATTTTTCGAAATTGATCAGCCGAACAAATGGAATCAAAGATATATCTTTAATCTTTCAAGGTTTATAGGAATCCCACTCTAAGCAACCAATGTTGCCATATAGCTCATGAATTTTTTCGTGAATGAACCAGTTTGGAAGTGAAATACCTTCCAAACTGCCGCCAACATATCGGCACATTCAGAATGAGCAAATCTAATTTACGAAACCGATAAAATCCTGACTCCTGGCCTATAAACAAACCCGTCAAATAAAAAATTTGGCCTCAACCTGGCGAGGTGAAAGAAATCGATATGGCATAGTACGGTCTGCCCTCTTTACTACACTCGACGCTGCTTGCGACCTTGAAAATGACGTCACTGTGTGTATGAAGGCTACTTGACACCCCCATAAATTATTATCTTTCCCACAATGGAATAAACAAGCACGTGTGGGCGGCATACAACTGGAAAACTATTCTAGTGTTTCTGTGGATGAGAGCAATGGTTTCATACAAAGGATGCTGGAATGGAAAGAAAATGCATGAAGTCATAGTGTGAATGTGTAGGTGTTCATCTGAATTTAACGTATCCTCCATTCAATTTTATAAGAAAACCTTTGAGGGCACTGGACTAGTTTTTTAAATTTTGGTTTATCTACACCTTCTACAGTTGTTATTCAGAAAATCAATACTAAATTTCAGAAAAGGAAACATTTATTTCAGAATAGGAATATGTAACCTATTCAGAAAACATAAGTTGAATTTGAGAATAGTTAATCTAATTATATAAGAACAAAATTTAAATTCAGATGAGGAAGTTGGAATTCAGAAAAAGAAAGTTGCAATTCAGAAGAGTTAACTGAAATTCAGATACGGCTATTCGAATTTCGAAAGTTATGAATTCAATTTCAGAAAATGTATTACATAGGGGGTGAGCAGAGGACATATCTATAGTCCGTTCACGAAAGTTTTATCGCATAGTAGGCTTTTGTTCAATTATCTAAAGTTAGCAGTATTTGCTGTCATAACGTAAAATAAAGTCAACGTTGCCGAATGCACCCGTCCTCGTCAGACGAGCTTGAGAGTTATCAGAGAACTCTATGCAATATTGACAACATTGCGTATCAATCTGACAAGAAAATAAACAACATAACCTAAAATTTTAATATACACAGTGGAATATGCCAAATTGTCATGGCCAACCGACAGTTGAAGCTTTCGTGAACAGAATCTACATACCGTTCTATGAGAAAGTGACGACAAATACGATGTTTTATATTCTTACAGAAAAACGGCAATCCGCACGAAAAAAAGGTAGAAGGTTTTACTACAAATTGAACGAAAAATTCAAAAATAATCGTAAGAAATATCTCAGTGTTGTACACTTATTTTATTTAGTTTTTAAGTATAATTGCATTATCATTTATCTTGAAAAAAATGTATTTAAGGACCTACATTTATGGAAACTTTTTTCATAAAATGATCTAAGAAATCACCCCCTCAAATCTTACGCATCCTGCAGATCAGTATCAAATTCAAGTGGAAATGTCTATCCTGAATATGAGATTGATTAGTCCCATTTTGAATGTGTTTATTCTCAATTCGATTGTATTTACCATTTTGAAGTTGCTTATTCTCATTTTGAATCTGTTTGATTCCAATTCGATTGTGTTTACCATTTTGAAGTTGCTTAATGTCATTTTAAATTTGTTTAATCCCAATTTGAATGTGAGTAGTCTCAATTTGAAGTTGAAAAGGTGTAGACACAGCGATAAATGAATTCTTCAATCCCAATATCGAATTGAAGGGTTTCGACTGTATCAAAAAGTCATCAAGAATTGAAAGGCCCGGATCCTATCGGATTTGAATTCCTAAGATTGAACCGAATAATTCACGAAATTGAAAGCTTCTTTCCTTCTGTTGATGACTACGAGATCCTGATAGAATATGGAACGAGCATTAATGAGGGTTTTGCAAATACGCCCTACGCATTCTGAGATGAGAAAAATTCGGTGAATACGGGAATAGGAAAAGAAGATACAAGACTTGTTGAATTGAGAAGACTTATCAGATATGCCCATAAATTTGGGGTTTAATTCGACTCATTATTTTTTGAGATCTTTCAGATCAGTCTTAAATCTATCGAATCGAAGAAAACCAATTTTGATAGATATTTAAGTCCAGTTTGTTGATGATCAATTTCATTAAGAAAAGATTATAGTGATCTCAATTATTTTTCCTAATATAATAAAACTGCAAATTGTATTATTTGACGATCAGTAAATTTCTGGTGAAAAGTGCACTGAACGAATGAAATGAATAAATAAAGAGCAAATATTTATCTCTATATTTTTCCGAGATATTACCTGATTTCAGGGTTGTATAACAGTTGCAAGTATAGTTTTGTGTTTCTCAATCTTTGACGAGTCAATAAAACATCAGGACAATTTTCACTGGTATAGTACCTACATCGAAGATACATTTAGGTTGATAATAGACGTTTTTTTCCGAAAGTGATTGAGTTTTTAAACTAAACTGAAACTCAATCATCAAATTTCACCCAGACAATTGAAGATAAATATTAATAAAAATAGGATTTATTTACTTCTTTAACGAATGAGCTGCGATGAAAAACGAGACCAAATAAATAATCTCACATCATGTATAGTCTTTTCACGAAAGGGTGAGCCGTCGGTTGGCCATGACAATTTTGCACTGTGTATATTAAAATTTTAGGTCATGTTGTTTATTTCCTTGTCAGATATATACGCGATGTTGTCAATATAACATAGAGTTCTCTGATAACTCGGGAGCTCGTCGAACGGAGCCGGATACATTCGGCAACGTTGACTTTATTTTACGTTATGACAGCAAATACAGCTAACTTCAGATAAATGAACAAACGCCTACTAGGTATATGCGTTCAAATTTTCGTGAACGGACTATAGAAATAATAAATAGATATTATTTATAAGCTTCACAAAATAATATTCAAGAACATATCAATACCAAATTTATCACATTCTTTCATATTTGAAAGAAACCAGTAGTTTCGAAAACTTATACAATTTTGAACTGAAACTATTATTATTGCATTCGTTGTTTAGTTAAGTTTACATCCATTACTGTGAATACATTATATCAGTTGAAATATAAAAGAAACACACTGAAATTTCAATTATTTTTCATGTTTTTTTCATGACTTGAAAAATCTATAAACCTATATTTAAACTCGAATAGTTCATTTCCCATGATTTTTCCTTCTTTGTTATTAGTAACCAGTGTTTGGTGAGAAATTTCTAGGAATTTTTCATTCATGATATATTTAACTTTCGACAATTCCGCCCGTAATTCGATTTTAGCGTGCTCAACATGCAAACCACGTTCATAAATATATTTTCTTTCACATCGCTGAAAATAGCAATATTTTATTGGACGATAAACGTATATTTCATATGGAAGGCCAATGTTATGAATCGGATAAAATCAGTAATGTAACTTGATAGTTTCTTGGAAAGGTTATTGGTTTCCAGGAAAATAACTTTTCTCGTGTTGTGTTATGTTATGTTCGTTTAGAATCCACGTTACAGTCATAAAAGTTTTCCTTCGTTATTGTTCAGTATGCAATTTCCTGATATAAACATTACTTCAAGGTTTTTACATTAATAGGTTTCCTTTCGGTACTCTAAAAAATTAAGCAGGTGCTTCTGAGCGCTCGTTCTTTGGTGAAGGAATAAGGTTATTACTCCAAAATTCTGAATAGTACTTGAGATTCATACACAATTGAAATAATGTTTGAAACTCATTCAAAAATGGAATATGCAAAAAATTTATAACTGAAAATTTCAAAATTCTATGAATCTGATATAACAACCTTTTTTTTCATGTAAAAATAGAATTTTTTTCGATGTTATCTACAATAGACTTTTTTATGGCTGTATTAACGCTACTCCCACAAATTTTTGAGAATTGAATTGGTATTGTTGTATCAAAGTGACAAATTCTGAATTATTCTAAAAAATGGATAGTTCACATAGAAACTGACTTATATATTCCTGATCATTCGAATTTTTCAAGATTTTACATGAACATTCAGTACGAGAATCTTCACCATTAAAATGAATTTCATTCGAATTGAATATTTTTGGTGGGAATACAAAGATTTTTCTTTTCAATATCCAGATTTAATTCTTTTTATGATTCTGTTAACACTATGGTCTCAAAATTCTGTATGAGGCATAAAAACGGATGCCATAAAATCCCCTACCAGCATCCAATGATAAAAATTCAGGCCAGCAATTTTTCTGTCTCGAATTATCACTTGAAGTAATCAAATTTCCAAAAACATCCCTGAGTTTCTCCAGTTATAAAGAATTTCTAAGAAGAAATAGAAATCTGCCCACGCTGTACCATCTAACTAAACTCCAAACTCTAATTTCAGCCCAGCGACAGCATTTTTCGCCCATCTTCCGTACATTACCAATCTTATCGCTTATTCATACAGCCATTTTTCATTCCTTTCGAGACAGAATGAACGTGTCTAGAATTGTATCAATGAAAGCAAAGCCAATTCGAAGAAAAACAGTTTCGAAATATCTCCAAGAAATCCTTGACCTCATTGTAGATTTTACGGCGCTACATTTCCCCATATTTTATTCATCAGGGTATAATTTATTAGGGTGTTGAGCTCCTCTCGTACGTGTGACGTCATGTGCGAAGGCGCCTCTTGTCAATTTGAGATGAGTATTGATTGGACCGAAGTTTCAGGTTGGAGCGGAAGGCTTTTGCATGCGGAAATATCGGTACTTGAATATCTTCTCGCACTAGCCCTTTAATGCATGCATGAGTTTTGGCTGATGAGGCTCTTCTATGTTCTCGTCTAAAAAACAGATTCTTTACTTTCCTCAAGAGGTATAATTTTCGACAATATACCACTAACATAATCCACATGCGTAGCCCAATTCAATTTATTGTCCATCAAAATTCCTAAGAACTAGAGAACTAGAGAATTTTTAGTTCGAGGGTGGTTGCAGAATGGCGAATGCGCAGGTTTATTTCTTGGCGATTCAATGACAGTTGTATACCTTGACAGATTGAAGAATTACTTGTTCAATGTGTTAGCTCAAAATTGACAGATGAAAGTTTTTTGATGATGCAAGGTTGGGGAAAAAAGAACCGCTATTTATCAAAATCAAACTGTTCTACTGAGAGTTTCAGTATGAGGAATATTGAATAATAATGAATATAATATCAAAAAAATTTGCTACTATACAGGGTGTCCCATTACTCGACGTCAACCCGAAACCGGGTGAAAAGGCAAGTAATGCTGGTTGTCAGAAAAATATAAGAAAAAATCTAAGTTGCATAATTTCAAAATAATGAGCATTTGAAAAAACACGCAAAATTCCACACCCTGTGACAGTCTTTTCGTTCCTGTTGCCACAAATATCAACTTTTTCCAACTTTTTTCTTTGCTGTATAACCTTGAATAATGCTTGTCTAAACTGTAATCAAAATTTTGATACCAGCTTCTCTAGGTTTCATAAAATAGGGTTTACTTCTCAGAAGAAAAATTCTAAATAAACAATTGCCTAGTTTCAACTGACTGTATTGAAAAAAAATGTACTACGTAGGTTTGGCATGTTTTTTCAAAAGTTGGCGCATTTAGTAAGGATTCCAAAATGGTATAATAGTTGTTTAATTGTAGCTGCCGTAGTTAAAATTTATTTTCGATTGCCTTTCAATACACTTTTTCGTTGACTGCTTCCCAGTAATAAAGTCCAATGGATTCAAGTCCGGTGAAGGGGCCGGCCACGAGATTGGACCAGAACGTCCGATCCATCTTCCGGAAAAAATGTTACCAGAAAAAAAATTTTCAGAGAAATTTCTCTGGAAAAATTTTTTCTGGAAAAATTATTTTCTCTGAAATTTTTTTTCTGGTAACATTTTTTCCGGAAGATGGATCGGACGTTCTGGTCCAATCTCGTGGCCGGCCCGTTCACCGGACTTGAATCCATTGGACTTTATTACTGGGAAGCAGTTAACGAAAAAGTGTATTGAAAGGCAATCGAAAATAAATTTTAACTACGGCAGCTACAATTAACATGGTTATTATACCATTTGGAATCCTCACTAAATGAGCCAACTTTTAAAAAAACATGCCAAACCTACGTAGTACAATTTTTTTTCAATACAGTCAGTTGAAACTAGGCAATTGTTTATTTCGAATTTTTTTCTGAGAAGTTAGCCCTATTTTTATGAAACATAGAGCAGCTGGTACAAAAATTTTGATAACAGTTTAGACAAGCATTATTCAAGGTTATACAGCAAAGAAAAAAGTTGGAAAAAGACGAAAAGACTGTCACAGGTGTGGAATTTTGCGTGTTTTTTTAAATGCGCATTATTTTAAAATCATGCAACTCAGATTTTTTTTTATATTTTTCTGACAACCAGCATTACTTGCCTTTTCACCCGGTTCCGGGTTGACGTCGAGTAATGGGACACCCTGTATATAATATATATAGCGTCTATGGTTACCTTGCAAGCTGAGGTCTTCAATAATCAACTCATTATTTTCCGGGAATCAATTCGGTTTCACTTTTCTTCACTCAATATTTTTCACGGACAAATTAACCTTTCTTTGCTATGAATCTTTTTATGGTTATTTTGATAGGGCATGCAAAAGGTCTTAAGATTATAACAGCTTTTTTTGATAATTATCATGAAATTAATTGTATAGATGAGGATTCAACATGTATTTGAGCATAGTTGCAGAATGGCGAATGCGCAGGTTTAATTCTTGGCAGTTCTTAATGACAGTTGTATACCTTGACAGATTGAGGAATTAATTGTTCAATGTCTCAAAATTGACAGATAAGAGTTTAATGATGATGAAAGTTTGAGGAAAAAAAGAACCGCTATCAAAATCAAACAATCCTACTGAGAGTTTTAGTATGAGGAATATTGAATAAAATATCAGGAAAATATGCTACTATATAGCGCCTATGGTGTTCTTTGAAAGCTGAGGTCTTCAATAATCAATTCATTTTCTTCCGGCAATTTATTCGGTTTCACTCTTCTTTACTCAATGTTTTTCACGGGCAAATTAACCTTTCTTTGCTTTGTATCTTTTCATTGTTATCTCGATAGGAAATGCAATAGGTCTTAAGATCATTCCATTTTTTTATAACGATCATGAATTGAATTGTATAGATGAAGATTTAACAGGCATTTCAGTATAGTTGCAGAATGGCGGAGGCGCTAGGTATCTTTCTAATTTTTGCAAAGTCCATTTAGGTATAAAAGAAAATTGATTGATTTGACAAATTGAAAATTAACTTGGTTGCTGTCAAAGCTCAAAATTCGACGACAATTATCAAGAAATAAATAATATATCATGTTCTGGTATGCTTATCGGTCCGAATAGCTTTTAGATTCACGAGTCATAAGTATGATGACAGTTTAATGTTTCTGGCATGAAGTGATTAAGCATTAATTAATCTTTTCTGATGAACCATATCAACATGGATACCAGTTCTAGAGAGATCTGAAAAAATCGTGGAATCGTTTCGAGGTACTTTTTTTCCTTCAATATTCTTTTTGGGATTGTCGACACTCAGCAAGATGAACTCAGAACTTGTTAGTATATTGGTCTCCACATATTAGTACAGGATATAGTTATTTTTCATCTTATAAACGTTTAACATACTAATAATCTAACGTCGCGAAGTCTTTTGAATTAAATAATGGTATAACATAACACAAATAAAATCCTCTGAACATTGGAAAACGCCGCAAAAACGTCTCCAGGAAAAGGTGACATAAAATGGCGTGAACGGCAAATGAACGCCGCCAAGGATTAGAGTGATATTACGTCATTTTAACCACCCAAACGAAAACGTAGAAAATAACGTGATTATGACTCCTATATTATCTTTTGATGTTGCAATATTGGCTCTATCAAGTTCACTGTTTCTGAGTATCGTTACTTGTTTTTTTATGGACTACACGTTATTCTTCTGGATCATCTAAATTCACCAAAATCCAACCTAATCTTCAGAACGAAATAATGTTTTACCATAGCTAACAAATTACAATCCTTCCTCAAACCCAGTAAAAACCCAAGTCCTCAGCAGAAATATCCGGAAACATCTCGTCTCAGCCATTGGTCCCAATACAAACAACCACAGAGGAAACATCACATTGTCTGCCGTAAAAGAACACAAATAAAATCTTCTGAACATTGGAAAACGCCGCAAAAACGTCTCCAGGAAAGGCGACATAAAATGGCGTGAACGGCAAATGGACGCCGCCAAGGATTAGAGTGATATATACGTCATTTCTACGACCCAAACGAAACGTGTAAAGGCGACGTTCGAAGTCAAGGCCGCCCGATCGACCTGACCTCTACCGGGGGGGTTATTCGCTCAGAAACGACATGCGATGTATGCTGGATTCACGGCCGGATCAGTTCGAGGCTAGGGAAATATTTGTGGAACTTTTATACGGTTGGCTTGGCCGATAACTTGAGGGATGCTAGCGTACCTGACCCTGACAATATATTTTCCATCTAACAACTGGAATTTTCTTCAAAATGAAGTCGGGGGAAGGCGATCGGATTTAAGTGGCTCTGGTTGATCGATTTTGAGAATTTAGAGTGTTGCTACGGGAGGTTTTCTTCAATTTCTTCAAGGTTGAAACGTCCCTCATTATTACTCTTTTGTTGGAACTGATAATTTTTTATTTTCTGGTCTTTAAGTCTATTATGAACATAATTGAGTAGTTGGACTTTTGACTCTGACGTGAAGTTATTGATGATGAAAAATGTATTGAAATATCATTTGGAATATTTCCATCATTGTCGCTTATTCTTCTTAAATCACAACTTCCAGAAAAGTTCATAAAACTGATGGTTTTTTATTTACTGTTCAAGAACTCAAACATTCACTTCACCTCCTGAATAATGATGAGAAACTTTTTTACACTGCGCCAAAAAATTAACTCACATTATGGAAATCTCAAATTTATTCTACAACTGAAACTGTTCTCAATGATAATTATTTTTAAAAGAATTATGCATGCATATGTTATCCACTTTCAACGTTTTTCTTCAATACAGATGTTTTTTTCCCAGCACGAATAAAAAAAGATGAGATTATCAGATTTTGAATGTATTGGCTCCATTCTGAAATCAGTTTTTTCTCGATCAATTCTAGCGATCAATAGTTTTTCTTTCGTTTGATTTTCTACACTCGATCGCTATGCAACACGAAACATGCAATTTGACCCAAGAGGAATGTGCCCATGCGGTAGTTTTGCGAGAAGAAGGGTGGACATACACAAGAATTGCAGAAAGGTTTGGAGTTTCACAAGTGTGTCCAGAATATTGCAGCGATTCAGGAGACAGGTATGAATGTCCGAAGACCAGGACAGGGTAGCGAACGGGTAACAATTGCCATTCAAGAACGTTTACTCGAGAGTTTCTTCTTTGAACAACGGTTTGCAAACCGCTAGCCTCCTTCGAAATCAGCTTGAGCAAACTCATGGGGTGCAGATTAACACTCAGACAATAAAATCGCCTAAGAGAATATAATTTAAGGCCTTGTGTCACGGCAAGAGGCCCAGCTCTTACACAAGCCGATCGAAGAGCGCGTTTGGATTCTGCGAGAGAGCATATTCAGTATTTTGAAAATTGTTTTTTCCCTTCTTTCACATAAAATTGAAATCCTGATTTTTTTTCTTTCATTTCATGTGTCTTGTTCTTTCAAACCTTCCCGAGAGAACAAAAAAAATAAGTTATAAAGTCAATGTCGAGTTAACTTTCATTAAACTTGAGATTTTCAGAATGTGCGTTAATTTTTCTGCGCAGTGTATGTATTCGGTTAATGCTTATTTACGAGTTGGAATCACAATGTGTTTCAGTACATACGCCCCGAAAAAGCCATGGAGTGAAAAATATCAATACGAATCCATCCTGATGCAGCTTAAAAGGTAAACATATTCAGAAACCTGACGAAACACCGTGTTCAGAATACAACGATTCTGATAATATTTTCTTTAACTTCAACAACACAGTCGAATATAAGCTTTATACTCCCGGACACATGTTTTCATAAGCTGATCGATTTATATCTAAGTCGGGGTACCTATGCCGCTTGCCTAAGATTGACAGTTGATTTTCTATTTGCTGAAGATACAGAGGTATATTGGGTCAACTGTCATTGATTAAAAGTGTTTCGCTCATCCAACACAGATATATCGTTCAAAAACAAATAATATGTAAAAGAATTTAGAAGTGATTAACAGTTAATAACACTTATACTCCGTTCACGAAACTTTGAGCTGTCGGTTAGCCCTGACAATTTGGCATATTCCACTGTGTATATTGAAATTTTTAGGTTATATTGTTTATTTTCTTGTCAGTTGATACGCAATGTTGTCAATATAACATAGAGTTCTCTGATAACTCGGAAGCTCCGTCGAACGAGGCATGGTACATTCGGCAACGTTGACTTTGTTCATCTTTATGACAGCAAATACTGCCGATCTCAGATAAATAAACAAATGCCTACTTTGCGCTCAATAATATGTTAACGGAGTATATTATTGAGCGCAAAGTAGTCGGTTGTTATTTATCTGAGATTGGCAGTATTTCTGTCATAACGATGAACAAAGTCAACGTTGCCGATGTACCTGGCCTCGTCCGACGAGTTATCAGAGAACTCTATGTTATATTGACAACATTGCGTATCATCTGACAAGAAAATAAATAACATAACCTAAAATTTTAATATACAAAGTGGAATATGCCAAATTGTCATGGCCAACCGACAGCTCATTTTCGTGAACAGACTATACATCTGAATATAACTTACTTGATTGCATGAACAACGATTACATTATGGCATAGTGACATTGATATAGAAATTTTTTTTTCAATATCTCACACACACTGATTAAGTCAATTTTCATATAAAAGCTGTAGTTTTATCAAAGCTCATAGACAAAATAACAATTATGTCGAAAAATCATTATTGAAACAATAACAGCTGGTAACATTTTCATAAACTAGAGACCCATTAATTCTACATAATGGTATTCTGTCAAATTTAATGACATTGTTTTTCCTTTCCATATATACTTCAGGAAATTTTACCTATTGTATCATTAATTATTTCTGATGGAACTGAATATTCTAGTATTTTCATCTGCCAAAAAACAAGTCTTATATGTGCGTTGCGAATTTCATGATGAATTGAAGTGGATAAACAACAGGCAAGGCTGGGAAAATCACCTGAAAGATTATTCAGTTTATTTTGTTTCTCTCCGAGGGTTTTTATGATTTATATTTGTATGCTGTCGCGCATTTTTCCTTTATGCCAGGTAATGTTGACAACAATAGGGCCATCGTGGAGGAAAGTGTTCAAAATGTATGGGGCCTGGATGAACTTATTCTGGCAAATATTGAGTCAAAACTTATGGGGTATATTTCGATACACGATCATTGACTTTTTCAAATAAAAATCTTTGAGTCGAACTGAAAAGTTACCTTGAACGGTTTGTGGTTTCATCAAATAAAAAACGATGATTTTATATTATTTTCTTTCCAATGACTTGGGAAGTTCTGAGACACTACTTTGATGATCCTTTACTGATAAATGACGTAGTGACAGCAGATAACACTGCAACCAATGAAGTCTTTCATGCTTTATAACCATCCTACTGCTAACGTTTTTTCCGGGAATATAAATTAAGTCAGAATTTAATTTCAAAAAATTGGTGAGCAAAGAGACTCTCACTTCAAAATTTTATATAGGACTTAAGACTGATACCAAATATATAAATGCAGATTCTGAGCACAATAGAGATTATATTCTGGAAATTATTCAGAAAATGAAATATGTAAAAAATAAATAATAAAAAAATTAAATTATATTGTTCTGATGATGCGATCCTCTCGAAATTTTGCATGAACATTCAGTATATCAGTCTTCATCCACATAATAAATTTCACTCAAATCGGATATCCTGAATGGAAATATAAAGATTCTTCTCTTCAATATTCCAATTGAACTCTTACATGTGCCCGCAATATCTCATTTCGATTGGTTTCGTTCTGTCTGAGATATTGTGAAACAAAAATTTTGAATGGCTATATTTCATGAAACACCCTGTAACGATTGGCTGATTAACGACTGAACGAACCATTTGGGAACCGAACTCACCTAAAAATTCAAGTCTGTAGAACAATCCCTTCGAAAGACATCGTGCTAAAGGGCAGGCGGACGGACGGCTCCACAGACAGAACTTAATTTGACCATGGATTCATCATCAGGGAGGCAAACCCTATCGTTTGAGACTATTTTCGGCTCAAAATTTCGAAAATAAAGACATTTGGGCAAAACGATATGGCACTCGTTTAAGTAGAACCATCGCTCAAAAACTTTCCAACGTATTTGCGATCAGTTATTGATTTCGAATTGTAAAACTGAATTCAAACATCAGACCCCGTATTTTCTGATAGATAAAATGACCTTTATCGTTCGACCTTCCAAAATAGACCATAATAATTGGTTCCATAATTCCAAATCGAAATGCCAATCCAGATGTTCAAACGGACGATCGGCGGCAAACAGACGCAATCAGCATGAGGTCCTGCCAGTGTTGTATCCTCTGGAATATTCACATTTCAACCAGACGTCGTTTGCACTCACTACGGAACGCATCGATACCTCTGGCATTTCAGGAATTCACCAACAGCTTTGTCAAGCTGTTAGATTCTGAATAAATGTACTGGTTGGTGATTTGTCAGAGGGGTAGTTTGAAAAATGATAATAAGAAAATGCAAATACACTAGTGAATTTGAATCGCTATTGTTCAGTTTCTCAGTGTTCTTCCTGAAAAAAAGGATTCCAAATAATATACAATTCCTTGCCTTTCCTCAAGCAAGGGATTAATTTCGTGTTTGGGTAGAAGGGATCGGGGAGTAAAGTGGCAAAGCGTTGAGGGATCGAAGAAGAGCCTGGCAACTGAAACTTAAAATCGTCACAGGAAAATGAAAGTTTGATCTTTGCTTTGTAGATGGCGATTATTTTTTATCGAAGTAGGATTACACAAAACTTGTAGGTTAGATTCATGGGGTTAATCGTTTACAGATCCCAGTTCATAACAGAGGTAGTTTTTGAAAAATACTGCTGTGCCTACCAGAAATCTTCCTCTCGGATTTACTACCATGAAGGAGG